>PVJS01016306.1:0-37666 GCA_004027185.1 Glis glis
GCTCTAGTTTTAAACTCCTGCATTAGAGTCCCTTAAAAAAATAAAAGCATTTCATCAAGCTCTTCTGCATGAAGTTATTGCTGTACATTTGTTGGTAGGTCACTTTCTCTGCTATGTTTGCTTTGAAGGGATCTTCCAATGTATCTCCAATACTCCTTTCTTATAGTGTCCTTTTCTTTAGCTAGGATTTCACATAACTCTAATGCTTTATTAAGAATGTCCTCCTTGTTATCACATTGGCTTTCTAGCATATCTTCATAGATATCCACAAGAAAGGCAATTAGGTAGGGGAAACTGTGACTTGGTTGTAAATCAAGTAACTGACTTAACAGATTGGGATATTTGAAAAGACCATGATCCTGTAAAATCCCTTTCAAATAGTTCCACGCACTTTCATTATGTGGTAAGAGTTTGATCATTTCCAGAGTGTACTGGACTTCTCTCTCCAATTCAGCATGGTCATTATAGCCAGTGGTGTTAGAAATGACAAAGTATCTTTGGTTCCAGACAGAGTTATTTCTCACATCCTCCTTGAGAAGTTGGTCTACATACTGCAGCTCGTTATCCCAAAGTTTAAATTCCTGAATGACCCACTGTCGATGCTGCCAGGCATGATAATTCTTTGCATCCTGATTAAGAATATCAGCAATAAACTCAAGCTCCTGAGATGGATCTTTCAGCCATTCCACTAGTACTCGTTTATGGTGCTAAATTTGATAGTTCTTGGGCTGTTCCTCAATTATTATTGCAGTAATGTAGTTCATTTTCTCATGTAAATCCTTTTCAAGTGACTTTAAGAGAACTCTCCGAAAATGCCACACTGTATAATTGGCTGCATTTAATTCAGTAGCATCCTGGGTGAGCTTAAAGGCTCGTTCACTTCTTTCATCCCCTTGCAGAACAGCTCGAAAATATGATTCATAAACATCTCTAACTTTTTCACTGTAGATAATCTGGATTATCACTGGATTGGGACCGTCATTCTGTGGCACTGGATCTGTATCAGCCGATTCTGCTTTGTCCCTGTACAGGACAAAGGCAGGCGAGTCCAGGCTCAGAAGCCCCTCATCCGAGGGGGATGCCTCCACCCCTCCAGCCCTGGCTGCCGTCCTGGATGGGATGGGGGCTGCTCCAGCGGACTGGGCTCGCTGCCCTGCATGGCCTCCCAACCCCCTCTGCCGCCATCGCGCCTCGGTCCACAGCGGAGGTGGCGGCGGAGGCCCCGCCCCAGCCTCCCTGTTTTTAATTTTGAAATAGGGTCTCACTGAGTTGCTGAGGCTGGTCTTGAACCTGGGATCCTCCTGTCTCAGCCTCCCAAGTGCTGGGATTACAAGTGTTTGCCACCACGCCTGGCTAAGACCCTGTTTTAAAAATAAATAAATAAAAATTGGGCATGGTAGCACACACCTGTAATCCCAGTATTTGGGAGGCTGAGACAAGAGGATCGCAGGTTTGAGCCTAGCCTCTGCATATTAACAAGACCCTGAGCAATGTAGGGAGCTCCTGTTTCAAAATAACTGAAATAGAGTTGGGGGAGTAGCTGGGAGGTAGAATGCCCCTGGGTTCAATCCCCAGGACCACAATAAATAAATAGGGGTAGGGATGTAGCTCAGAGGTAGAACACCCCTGGGTTCAATCCCTAATACCAAAATATAAGCTGGGCATGGTGGCACATGCCAGTAATCCCAGTATTTGGGAGGCTGAGACAGGAGGATCTCAGGTTTGAGGCCAGCCTCAGCAACTTAGACCCTGTTTCAAAATAAAACGGGCTGAGGGTGTAGCTCAGAGGTAAAATGCCTCTGGATTCAATCCCCAGTATAAAAAAAAGACAAACTATTTTCTTATTTTGGAATATTTCACAAAAGGAATCACAAAAGAAGCCTAGCATTTCTGAAATTCTACCAATTAATTCTTTCAAGCTGTTTTACTTTAAGTTACTAACGTCACACATTCTCTGCATTATTGTTATAGAAGGAAGATCTCCTGGAATCACAAGAACAGCTTCCTCTGCCTTCTTTAACACCTCCCATTTCCCAGGTTGATGCTGCTATTGGGTTACTAATGCCTCCTCTTCAGACCCCTGATAATCTCTCAGTTTTCTGTGACCACAACTATACTGTGGAGGATACAATGCACCAGAGGAAAAGGATTCATCAGCTAGAACAGCAAGTTGAAAAGCTCAGGAAGAAGCTCAAGACTGCCCAGCAGCGATGCAGAAGACAAGAACGGCAGCTTGAGAAACTTAAGGAGGTGGTACACTTCCAGAAAGAGAAAGATGACGTGTCAGAAAGAGGTTATGTGTTTCTACCAAATGACTTCTTTGAAATCGTTGAAGTACCAGCATAAAAAAATAAAATGTGTATTGATTTTTTAATGGGGCAAGACCACATATCCTCTTTTAGCTTATACAGGAGTTTCATTTGAAAAAAATAACACTTGATTACTTGTATAAAAGCAATTCAGAATATTTTTTTAAAAAAATAAATTAGATATATACTGTGAAATTGTAAATTTTTTTGCTTGTAATTTCAGAGTTTTTACTTATCAAATATTTTAAAAGTTATTTTAAAAAAGCCTCAGATTGCCATTGTAAGTTGGCTCCAAGATTGGAGATTTTTGTTTGAGTATTTATAGAAATGTAAAAATAAAAAATAGAGAGAATGAGAACAGTGTAGTAATGTGATTTAAGTTTAAATTTTTAAATTAATGCTCTTTATTGAGAGATCTTAGTTATATTTTAAATCAAAGTATAAATCAGATCAGGATATAACCTCACAGAATATATATGTATACACACATTAATATTTTGTAAAGTCAGAAAGTTCATTTACTTTTCTGAATTACTTGCCAAAGATAAATTAAAAAAAAAAGATTTGGCTGGTTTTAGAACAGCAAAGTAAAAGTCATTCCATATCTAATCAATAACTTTTTTTAAAGGTGGGCTTTTATTAAAAAGTGGGCCCTTTAATTTTTCCCCAGCACTATAAAATTAGATTTCCTCAGGTGGAGGAAACATCCTTTAATAAACAAAGTAAGGCATTGTTACCAGTGAAGTAAAATTGGGACCTGACCCATGTATGCTTTTTTCCTCTCATTACCTAGTTAAAGGATACCCAGTTCCCCAACTAGTTATATCTACATTCAAATCTATTAACAAATGTGTAGCATTAATACAGTTCGATTTATAATATATGGTAGTCTTGCACTTGACTGATTTTGGTCAAGACTTCACATAAAAAAATGTTTTTTCACCTTTAACACAAGTTAGAAATTATACCCCTTTTACTTAAATGAGTGATTTATATTCAAAAACAACCTAAGATGTAGTGTTTATTTTACTATATGTTGAAACTTAAACACTGCAGTTTCTGTTCAAACTGTGAGTTGTATTCTGACTTTATGAAAATTTTTACATATATTCTAAGTGAAAATTTGTTCTAAGTAAACAAATATTGCTATCAGAATAACCTATTTAGATTTAAAATAACTATTCCAACTATAATTGTTACTTTTGTATTTCAAAGTACACTGAGTTGAAAAGTAACAGACTTTTAAGACAGTATTAAAGATGTAAACAGTGGTGTTCAAGGTGTTTTTCATAGAAGTGATTTTCACTGCCATGCTACCAGTAGGTAGCACTTTGATTCATGGAGATTTGCTACTTCATTAACCAGTATCTCAAAAATAGAATATAAGCCAGGTGTGGGGCACACACCTGTCATCCCAGGATTTGGGAGGCTGAGATGGGAGGATTGCAAGGCCAGCCTCAGCAAATTAGTGAGAGTGTTTCAAAGTAAAAAATAAAATAGGGCTGGGGGCATAGCTTTGAAGTAAAATACCCCTGGGTTCAATCCCCAGTACCACACACACACACACACACACACACACACACTCAAAAAAGAAAATAATGATTAGGATAATTATATAGTCTGGTAACATTGTTTGGAACTAACTCTAATGAATTCAAGCACTTTCAGGGGTTACTTATGGAACTTAACCATTTTCAAAAGCTTCAAAGTCTTCAAGTAGTTTGTTCTTATAGTTCATCTCTAGTAATTCCTGGAAAATATGGGTAAATATTTTGCAAAATGTGGATCTTCAATCTAAGTTGTCTTCTGCATAAAAGACAATCTCTGTATGTGCGTGTGTGCACGTGTGTCCCCAAAACCAGAATCCAAGTTGGATTAGAGATGTAGTAATCACAATTACTTAGCATTTTAGCATTATTACTTAACCTGAAGCTACTGTTGTTTTTGTTTTTTGGTGGGGTTTTGTTTTTTGCTTGTTTGTTTGTTTGTTTGTTTGTTTGGCACTGGGGATTAAACCCGGTGGCATTCTACCTCCGAGCTGCACCCCAAGTACTGGGATTATAGGCACACACCACCACGCCTGGCAAAAACCCAACAACTCTAAGTCTGTGCAGATTGTCCTAAAAGCAAATGGCAAATGGAAAAACATTCAAGAACATCTACTAACTCTAAGAACTTTGTGCCACAACCCATTCTCTCCCTAACCGTGCCCCCACTGCCTCAGCTCAGTGCTATAGAAACTATTCTGAGTGTGGGTGACCAAGAAGACTGCTTCCTGTCCTCCAAATCCCAGTGAAGGTCTGTGGTACCCAGGTAGCAGCAGGTAGCCAGTATTTCTCATGCTACTCCTCCTTACTGTGGCAGAGACTAAATTAAGGAGACTCCACTTAGCTAACATTCATAAAGAGGAGGCAAAGGACATGGGCCCTGGCTCCCCTCTTGCTACCTCACTCGTGGTAGCATGCCAGGAGAGGCAAGCCAAGAAGACCAGACAACCGTGGGAACAGCCCTGTTCAGAGCAGGCCACTGTCCTCACCCCTGAGCCATGCTATGGCTCAGATTTTTCCCAGGTGAGATGGTGCCCAGGAAACTGATTTTTTTTTATTCAGTGATACTTGGGATTGAACCTGGGGGCATTCTACCTCTGAGCTACACCCCCAGTCCTATTTTTTTTTAATTTCTTATTTGGAAGCAGAATCTCTCTAGGTTGATGAGTCTCATTACTAGCTGAGGCTGTCCTCGAACCTTCTATCCTCCTGTCTCAGTCTCCCAAGTACTGGGATTACAAGCGTGCACCACCACATCCAGCTGAAACTGATTTTATTTAGAACAGTGTGAGGACATTCAAGCCTGAGGATGCCTCAAGAACCATGGAGCATTTGTGAGCAATTAAGAGAAAGCTGGTGGCCGGGCATGGCGGCGCATGCTTGTAATCCCAGTACTTGGGAGGCTGAGACCGGAGGATCCGGGTTCGCAGCCAGCCTCAGCTACTTAGTGAGGCCTCCGCAACTTAGACCCTGTTTCAAAATAAAGAATAAAAAATAGGGCTGGGGGTGTAGCTCGGAGGTAGAATGCCCCTGGGTTCAATCCCCGGTACCGAAAAAAAAAAAAAGTTGGTGGCTCCAGTAGAGCAATAGCTAAACTGGAGGTGAGCTGATTTACCAGAAAGAACCAGAGACAGCTAAGAGTCTTCCAGGGGTCTGAACAAGCCTCACAAACTACCCCTGCAAAGGGCTCCAAATTTATTTGCATCACACTATAGAGCAATGTATGCCCCAGGACATCAGCAAAAACAATAAGGCAATAATCTGATAATTGGAGTCTTAACAGCTCAGTCTGATACCAAAAAAGGTAGGTTAACAGATGGGGAAAGGTAGTCAAAAATGGTCTTACTAAAAACATTATTATTCCAGGTAACAATGCATGCCCAAGTCTGTGCCCGCTAAGGTATAGAATCAGACTTCATGCTAAGGGGGATATACATGTCACTAAATTAGTCCAGCCAAGTAATTGAACAAGAGAGCAAATAATGACAAGCCCTGGAAGTGGGCAGGAGCAGGGCTGAGGTCCTACAGTAGATAATCTGAAATGTTCAGTTTTCGGCAAAAAGTTATGAGAAACTTTTCGGAAAGTTTTGCTCTCCAAATATAACTCGTACGGGATGGGGGGAGCAGGAACTCAAAATGGTCTGAGAGGGCCCAGACAAAGGCTTCAAAGCGGCTTTTGTAAACATATTCAGTGAACCAATGGAAGCCACACTGAAAAAACAAAGGAAGGTATGACAATATCTCATCCAAAAGAAGCCCACTTAGCTTCCACGCTAGTGGTCAGAGGCAGCTACTTCAGGGCCTTACGTCTACGTTTGAGAGGAATTAGGTGGAACACAAGGTGTGAAGAGCAAAAGTCATGTGGAGCCGGGTGTGGTGGCGCACGCTGTAATCCCAGTACTTGGGAGGCTGAAACAGGAGGATAGTAGGTGTGTGCCCAGCCCCAGCAATTTTTTTTGATTTTGTGCATTGTAATTTTACATCATATTTGGGTACAGAGTGTCAGAAAAATAGATGTACACAGCTCTTGGTGCCCTCCCCTCCCCCACCCCCTCCCCTTGCATGACTTTGAGATTGAAATTGGTGGTTTTGTATACATTGATAGAATTATTTCAACTATTATATTCTTTACATATCCCCCCTCTTCCCTTCCCTGCTCCCCCTTACTCACTCCCCTGGAGTCTCTGCTCATCTATCTGGTGTTGCCCTTATTTCTGAATATCTCACTATCTTCCACATATAAGAGAAAACATACATCTACTCATTTTTTTTAGACTGGCTATACTTGCTTAGTATAATATTCTTGTGTTCCATCCATTTTCCTGCAAATAGTGTGATTTTGTTCTTTATGGCTGAGTAAAATTCCATTTAGTGTATATACCAAAGTTTTGTGATCTGTTCATCTGTTGACGGACACCTAAGTTGGTTCCATAATTGGCTATTGTAAATTGTGCTGCTATGAACATGGATATGCAAGTATCATTTGCAGTCCCACCAACAGTGTAATAGGGTTCCTATTTCCCCACAACCTCGCCAGCATTATCATTATTTGTGTTCTTGATGATTGCTATTCTAACTGGAGATGGGATCTCAGTGTAGTTTTAATTCAGCCTCAGCAATTTAGCAAGACCCTCCACAACTTAGTAAGACCCTGTTTCAAAATAAAAAAGGGCTGGGGTGTACAAGCTCAGAGGTAGAATGCCCCTGGATTCAACTCCCAGTACCACACACACACACAAAAAAAGTCATGTGGGAGTTGGGTCTGCTCCTGCTTATCAGAATAACAGTGGTCCAAACCAGAAACTTTGTTGATAGGCCACTGTGACTTCTGATTGGCCCGGCAATGGCCAATAGTGACCTCAGATACAAGGAGTCTAGGACATGGGCTTTTTTTGTTTGGGTTTGGTTTTGTTTTTTAATTTTTTTCTTCAGTGGTGGGGCTCAAAACCAGGGCCTCACACATACTAGGCAAACTACCACTGAGCTACACCCCTAGCCCATGTGAACCTTTTGGGGGGGTGCTAGGGATGGAACCTGGGGGCATTCTACCTACGATCTACATCCCCCCTTTTTTGAAACAGGGTCTCACTAAGTTGCTGAGGGGCTTTCTAAATTGCTAAGGCTGGCCTCGAACCTGTGATCCTCCTGTCTCAGCCTCCCAAGCACTGGGATTACAAGCATGCGACACTGCCCAGCTCCATGTGAGCATTCAACTGGACACTCTACCACTCTCAATAAAATTGAATACCAAACAAGAAGAAGAAAATAAATACTTGGATAGGCAAATAACAGTGTCTTTGCGGTAGCACATGCCTGCAGTCCCAGTACTTGGGAGACTGAGACAGGAGGATCACAGGTTCAAGGCCAGCGTCAACAACATGGTGAGACCCTCAACAACTTAGTGAGGGCCTCAGAAACTTAGTGAGACCCTATTTCAAAAAATAAAAATAAAATAGGGCCACAAGTGTAGCTCAGAGTAGAATACCCCTGGGTTGAATCCCCAGTCTCTCTCTCTCTCTCTCTCTCTCTCTCTCTCTCTCTCTCTCTCTCACACACACACACACACACACATTATATAATTGTGTGTTTTAAGTGATATACAAGTTATTTGAATACATCTTTTAAAACTGACCTTTTGCTGGGCATGGCGGCGCATGCTTGTAATCCCAGTACTTGGGAGACTGAGACAGGAAGATCTGGGTTCGCGGCCAGCCTCAGCTACTTAGTGAGGCCCTCTGCAACTTAGTGAGACCCTGTTTCAAAATAAAGTATAAAAAATAGGGCCGGGGGCGTAGTGCGGAGTAGAATGCCCCTGCGTTCAATCCCCGGTACCGCAAAAAAAAAAAAAAACATGTTTGTGCATAGAAAGTCTCAATAGCAAAGGGTTTTCTCCAATTGACCCATAGATTCCATGAAAAAGTCCACCAAGGACATAAAACCACAAGAGAAGCCTGGTGCACTGGCGCATGCCTGCAATCCCAGTACTTGGGAGGCTGAGACAGGAGGATCGCAGGTTCTCAGTCAGTCTCAGCAACTTAGCTAGACCCTTAGCAATTTAGCAAGACCCTGTTTTAAAATAAAAAATAAAAAGGGCTGGGGAGTAGTTCAAAGACAGAACACCCCTGGGTTCAATTCCCAGTACAAAAAAAAAAAAAAAATCAATTGCCACCAACAACCAGTAGGTGGTAGGGAAAGCTTAGTATTTATAGTCTCTGCAAGAACAATAGCTTTTCCCTAATCGCATAAAAATAATCCCTCCTTTAAAGTCACTGATCATGTGTCACCTCCCCAAGTAAGATGAATGAGCTAAAACTATTGCTTTCTTTGCCACTCATGTTTACACTCTAGTATCTATTGTTCCTAAAAATAACAGTGCAGTCTTTCTTTCAATGCTTGCTAGCTTTCCAGGGGGCAGGCCTGGCTTTGATTCTCTGAGTTCCCTTACCGCAAGGCTTCTTCAAAGCAGGCGTTCACGGGCTGGTGTGTGGCTCAGTGTAGAGCGTGTGCTTAACATGTGTGAGGCCTGGGTTCCAGCCCTAGCACCAAACCACCAAAAAACCAAATGAAAACAAAACAGAAAACACACTTTAACTGAAGGGTCATGATTGCAGAAGGTTATTGCAGTACACACACATACACACACACACACACACACACACACACACACACACACACACGTGCGCGCGCACGCACAAACCTCACCCATCTCCACACTGGGAGCTCCTGACCATCTCCCTCTCCTAGACGCACACAGCTTTCACTCTCACTCCCAAGAACTTTATTCTATCTTTCCTTTCTCACATGGAGACCAGATGCCACACAGATTCAGCATTTACTTTACTTTGTAATACGGAGCAACTAAGCAATCCGAACTAGTTCAGCAAAAAGATATGTCTCCACATCTTCCTAAGTAAAACAGCAATCCTATCTGTAAGCAATATTCTGCTTTTCTCCTAGAGCAGAGACAGAGAATTAAGGGTCGTGGCCTGAATCTGGCCAACATATACATTTTGTGGGGCTACTGCTATCTGAAAATATTTTGCCAGGCACTGTGGCGCATGCTTTGTAATCCCAATACTTGGGAGGTTGGGACAGGAGGATCACAGGTTTGAGGCCAGCCTTAGTGTGTGTGTGTGTGTGTGTTACTGGGTATTGAACCCAGGGGCTCTCTACCACTGAATTACACCCTCAGGTCCCCTCCCCTTTTTTTCTTTTGGTACTGGGGATTGAACCCAAGGATGGTCTACCTCTAAGTGACACCCCTAACCCTTTTTATTTTTTATTTTGAAACAGGGGTTCACTAAGTTGCTGAGAGGCTCTCTGAGTTGCTGAGGCTGACCTCTAACCTGTGATCCTCCTGTCTCAGCCTCCCAAGTACTGAGATTACAGGCATGTGCTACCAAGCTCAACTCTCATCCCTCTTTTTTATTTTTTATTTTGAGACAAGGTCAAAATTAAAAATCAGAAGAGATAACATAAAATTAATATTTTAGATTTTTCTTGATAAAAATCAGATGTTCTAGCCAGGCATGGTGGTGCATATATATATAAATATGTGTGTGTGTTACTAGGATTGAACCTAGAGGTGCTCTACAACTGAGCTATATCCTCAACCCCCTTTTTAATTTTTTTAATTTTCATTACAGGGTCTTGTTAAGTTGCACAGGCTGGCCTCAAATCTATGGTCCTTCTGTCTCAGCTTGAAATATTTTTAATTGCTCAAATTTAAAAATCAGGAGAGATGACATAACAATAATATTTTAGGTTTCTCTTGAAAAAAAAATCAGATGTTCTAGCTGGGTGTGGTAGCGCACACCTGTAATCCCAGTACTTGGGAGGCTGAGACAGGAGGATCACAGGTTCGAGACCAGTACACACTAACTTAGCAAGACCCTGTTTCAAAATAAAAAATAAACCGGGCATGGTGGCGCATGCTTGTAATCCTAGTACTTGGGAGGCTGAGACTGGAGGATCCAGGTTCGCGGCCAGCCTCAGCTACTTAGTGAGGTCCTCCGCAACTTAGTGAGACCCGGTTTCAAAATAAAGGGTAAAAAATAGGGCCGGGGGGTGTAGCCCAGAGGTAGAATGCCCCTGGGTTCAATCCCCGGTACTGAAAAAAAAAATAGGGCTGGGGGTGTAGCTCAGTGGTAGAATGCCCCTGGGTTCAATCCCCAGTGCCGCAATAAATAAATAAATTTTAAAAAATTAAATAAAAAGGGCTGGGGATATTGCTCAGAGGTGAGAGCGCCCCTAGGTTCCATCCCCAGTACCACATGTGCGCATCAGATGTTCTAGCAGTACCATTCTGTGTGGCCCAATGGCACCGAGCAGGACTGCACTATCTCTGGAAGGGGCAGGTGCAGACCCAGTCACCCAGCCCTTCTGTTCTTGGTTATTATGTCTTCGGCTCTTACAAAGGTTCCCTCCATGACCAACCATAGCCAGGCTCCTCTGAGCCCTCTCTCAACTAGACTTCAACTTTGGCCTTCAGTGGTTTGCATGAAACACTACCATGGTTTCTACCAGCACAAGGCCATGTCTCTAGGATGATCCCAGCCCCCTTCAAAGTGCCTGCCTGAGGAAGCATAAGACTGCCAAAAGAATTCACTGTTTGTTCCAGCCAGGACCTGAACATAGGGTTGTTGTCCCCCACCTCTGTGGGAAAGTAGGAGCTTAACTTGGATAAGTGCCAGTCAGCACACCCAGATGGGCGTCACATGGACCATGCCCTTCATTCCTGTTTTTTGTAATTTTTCATTTTTCATGACTCTACTGAGTCCCCACACACCCTTGTCTCGATTCCTTCTCTCTCTCTTTTTGTGGTACTGGGGATTGAACCCTGGGAGTGCTCTACCTCTGAGCTGCACCACCAGTCCTTTTTATTTTTTATTTTGAAACAGAGAGAGCCTTGCTAAGTTTATGAGGCTGGCCTCAAACCTGAGATCCTCTTGTATCAGCCTCCCAAGTACTGATATTACAAGCATGTGCTACCACGCACAGCTACCCCCAGCCCTTTTTATATTTTATTTTGAAACATGCTTTCGCTAAGTTGCTGAGGCTAGCCTCAGAGTTGTGATCCTCCTGTCTCAGCCTCACAAGTACTGGGATTACAGGCATGTGCCACCATGCCCGGCTTTACTCTCTCTTTAAAACCTCCAGTCACCTCTGTAGAAATCAGAGTTCAATTTCATACACACACACACACACACACACACACACACACACACACACACGTATTCCAGATATTCCCTAAGCAAAAGTATATTACTAATTCACATCTGTCTGTCCCACTTTAGCTAGTGTCTAGCTTTGTCTCTGACAGCACTGCGAGTATTTGATTCTGCAACCCTTGCCTGTAGAAACAGGGTTAAAGTGCAGCTGGCTTTTAAAATTAGTAAATGTTTTCTCCCACTACCAAATGTTTCTTTCATGATGCACTCAGACAGTGCAGGTGTTGGGTATATATATGTTACTGTCCTCTGTCTTATCAACAGTCTGAAAAGCTTAAGAATATCAGATCAGGCCTGGCAAGGTGACATACGCCTTTATTCCCAGTACTTGGGAGGTTGACACAGAAGGATCACAAGTTTGAAGCCAGCCTCAGCAACTTAGCAAGACCCTGTTGCAAAATAAAAAATAAAATAAGGCTGGGGGTGTATCTCAGAGGTAGAGTGCCTCTGGGTTCCATCCCCAGCACCACTCACACACAAAAAGAATATCAGAGCAGTGTTTTCCACCATCAGCATTTTTGTTGCTATTTCCAAAAAAGAATCTTGTTTGTCATACAGATTTTTTTTTTAAATAGCAGACTGAAGCCAGGTGTAGTGGCACATGCCTGTAATCCCAGTAATTGGGAGGCTGAGATAGGAGGATTGCAGGTTCGAGGCCAGCTTCAGCAACTTAGACCGTTTCAAAATGAAATAGGGCCGGGGGGTGTAGCACAGAGGTAGAATGCCCCTGGGGTCCATCCCCTTACCACAGAAAGTGAGTAAGTAAAAGTAAGTAAATAAAAATAAAATAGCAGACAGAAGAGTTTAACTTAAGTTTTCTTTTCTTAGATATTTTACCCATTGGCTTCAAAATCTTAGATTTCCTATATTCTGTTCTTCTGTGAAACTTGGAATAAATTACCCATGGGGATGTCATAATCTCCTAAGTTTTTTTTCCCAGTCTGTATTGTCCTATGCCCCCCAACCCCACAATAAAGATCTAACCCTTGTCCCCTATGGTTCTCCTGCCCCAGCCCTGTGCAAGTGCTCTGGGATTCCATGCCCGCTGGCCATATTGGAGTGTGTCCATTGGGTAGCAATGTGGAAACCACCCAGGGCCTCTGTGGAGAAAAGGGCAGGGTGAGGGAGTCCCAGGAGGGGCTTGCCTGAGGGCCTTGGACAATTGTTTTTTGTCTTTGTTTTTGTTTTTTTGGTACTGGGCATTGAACCCATTCTACTTAAGCTACATCCCCAGCCCTTTTATATTTTCTATTTCGAAACAGGGTCTCGCTAAGTTGCTGAGGCTGGCTTTGAACCTGTGATTCTCCTGCCTCAGCCTCCCAAGCACTGGGATTACAGGTGTGCAACACCACACCCAGCCCTGGGTTTCAATTCTTGACATAGTCAGAAACATTGGCAAATATGCCCAGCCTGGCTATGTTGGGCTCAGGGCACAGCACAGCCTCCAGAAAGCTTGGATCTTGTTGGTATCCATGTGTACCCTGATGCTGCACAGCAGATGTGGGAGCTGCCTGTGGGGACAGCTTCTGCTCTGCCTCAGTCTGCCCTTGGTGTCAGTGATGGTCATGTTGAAGGTGACTCCCTTGAGCCAAAACAAGGAAGAGCAGGCAGCTTCCAACCGTGGCCCATCCCTGGCAGTCTTCACGAGCAGTTCCTTCTGTGGTTGTCCTCCAGCCATGGTTGCATTGGGGACCAAAAAGCTACCAGCCCAGAGGGAACTGGAGGGCGCAGGGACCAGAGCAGGTGAGATGTAAAATTGAAAGTTTTCTGGAAAGGGGAATTATATTTAGAAATTTGTTATTTTTTCAAATATACATAACACGTAAAAGCTGCTACTGTAGGAAAGTAAATTATATCATCAATGTACCACACAGAACATTTACAGAAAAAAAGCACTGAAGTACTTGCATTATCTTTGTGTAACTTTAAAGTAATCCATTGTCCTCTTTCTTTCTTTTTTATTTTTTATTGGTAGTAGAGATTGAACCCAGGGGCGTTCTACCTTTGAGCCACACCCCCAGCCCTATTTTATTTTTTATTTTGAAACAGGGCTTCACTAAGTTGCTGAAGGCCTTGCTAAGTTGCTGAGGCTGGCCTCAAACCCACAATCCTCCTGTCTCAGTCTCCCAAGTACTGGGATTACAGGCATGCGCCACCACGCCTGGCTCATTGTCCTCTTTTCTTTAAAGTAGTCTGTAGATTTTATGTATGTGCATTTTTAAAAAATGTATGGCTCAGTTTCTTTGGACGTTGAAAGTGGCCAGTGACTTTCTGGATTTCTGCATGAGCAACAAAATTCAACTTACAGTTTTAGATATATACTGCTTTCAGATACCCAGATACTCTTTCAGATATGCATCCAAATCTATGCCAATGCATGCATTTAAAAGCATATTTAGCCAGGCGTGGTGGCATGCACCCTGTAATCCCAGTACTTGGGAGGCTGAGGCAGGAGGATCTCAGGTTTGAGGCCAGCTTCAGAAACTTAGCGAGGCTCTCAGCAATTTAGGGAGCCCTCTTTCAAAATAAAAAATAAAATAGGGCTGCAGGTGCAGTTCAGAGGTAGAATGCCCCTGGGTTCAATCCCCAGTACTATCCCCCCCCGAAAAAAGGTATATAAAATGAATGCTTCCAACACAAAGAAATGATTAATGTCCAAGGTAAGGAAGGTGCCAGCTACCCTTATCTGATCATAATACAGCAAATAAATGTATTGAAATATCTCACTATGCAGTACACATGCAATAAATATGTAGAATTATTATGTGTAAATTTAAACAGTTTCAGAAAAGAAAATAAAGGAATAAATTTTCATGTTTGTGTGTGTGGGAGTACTGGGGATTGAACTCAGGGTCATTCTACTTTTGAGCTACACTCTCAGCCCTTTTCATTTATTTATTTTTTATTTTGAAACAAGGTCTCACTAAGTTAGTATGAGCTGTCCTCAAGCCTGCGAACCTGAGTACTGGGATTTCAGGTGTGTGCCACTGCACCTGGCTGGGATAAAAATTAAAAAGTGTTTTCACTGCTCTTAACAAGACATTAAAATGGAGAAGAAAAAAATGGGCCCTTGTTAACCCATGAATTCTTTCTTATACACAATGTTTTGTTTTTGTTTTTGTTTGGTACTGGGGATTGAACCCAGGGGCATTCTACCTCTGAGCAACACCCCCAATCCAATTTTATCTTTTTCTTATTTTGAAACAGGGTCTCACTAAGTTGCAAAGGGCCTCACGAGGCTGCTGAGGCTGGCCACGAACCTGCGATCCTCCTGTCTCAGCCTCCCAAGTACTGGAATTAAAAGCATGTACCACCACGATCGGCTTTTTATTTTGAAATAGGGATTCACTAGGTTGCTGAGAGTCTCACTACCTTGCTGAGGCTGGTCTTAAACCTACGATCCTCCTGTCTGGGCTTCCCAAGTACTGGGATTACAGGTGAGCACCACCACATACACAATGTTTTTATAGTAGATAATTCATAACTCTGAGAAAACATGCCCTTCTGTGTGTTTTACTTCCATTTAGTTTTTAGGCATCTGGCATGACCATGACTTTTATTTTGTTTAATAAATTGACATTCTTTTTGTAATATCTCATATTAAGCTCAAACTTATGATTATGAGCAATTTTAATTTCCGATCCAAGCATCACTTGATTAAATTTGTTAGAAGCTCTCTCACTGCCTTTCAGAATAGAACTGGGGTTCCCAAGTGAGTGTCTTTGGTGTGAATATAAGGTCACAGTAAACACAGCAGCCCCGAGTTCTCAGTCCAGTACAATTTGGACATTGTTACATAAGCGTGATTTTAGGAGAAGAGGCCTTGAAGTAATTTGATGTAGTGTTTATCTTGGGAGCTACCTCATAATCCTATCTCTGAGCTCCTTGACATTTTGGATGCTTCTTCACACAGAAGGAAAGGGTCACTCTTCCTGGTCAGCCTGGCAGGATCTGGGCAGGATAAACACAGGCTTTAAAGCTTTCCTCTCTCCACCACTCCAGGACATGTCTCAGTTGTTCAAACTTTATTATCATTTGGCCTTTACTGCTTCCCGATTTTATGCATAATTATGGTCTCCATACCTTGCATTTGTATAACAGATAAAATACCCAGACCCATAGCTAAAGGTATAAAATATTAAGAAAGCCAGGCATAGTGGCACAAGCCTGTAATCCCAGTACTTGGGAGGCCGAGATGGGAGGATTGCAGGTTCAAAGCCAGCCTTAGCAACTTAGCCAGACCTTCAGAAACTTAGCAAGACCCTGTTTCAAAATAAAAAATAATATAGGGCTGAGGGTGTAGTTCAGAGGTAGAATGTCCCTGGGTTCAATCCCCAGTACCAAAAAAAAAAAAAGAGAAAGAATACAAACAATAATAAATGCTGGTGAGGATGTGAGGAAATAGAAACACTTATACATTGTTGGTGGGATTGTAAATTAGTGTAACTACTCAGGAGATCAGGATGGAGGTTCCTCAAAAGACTGTGAATAGAACCACTATGGGACCCAGCTATACTGCTCCTTGGCAGCTTTCCAAAAGAATTAAAGACAGAATAGCATTGTAATACATTCATAACCATGTTTTTCTTTGTTTTGTTTTTTTGGTACTTGTGATTGAACCCAGGGGTGATCTACCTCTGAGCTACGTACCCATCCCCTTTTTATTTTTTATTTTGAAACAGGGTCTTGCTAAGTTGCTAAGGGTCTCAGTAAGTTTCTGAGACTGACCTTTGACCTGCAATCCTCCTGTCTCAGCCTCCCAAGTACTGGGATTACAGGCATGCACCACCGCACCTGGCACATATCCATGTTTATAGCAGCACAATTTACAATAGATAAACTATGGAATCATCCTAGGTATCCACCAAAAGCTGAATGGATAAACAAAATGTGGTATAGACACACAACGGAATTTTAATCAGTCAAAAAGAAAAACGAAAGCCGGGCTTAGTGGTGCACACCTGTAATCCCAGAACTTGGGAGGCTGAAACAGGAGGATCGCAGGTTCACGGCCAGACTCAGCTACTTAGTGAGGCCCTCCGCAACTTAGTGAGACCCTGTTTCAAAATAAAGAATAAAAAATAGGACCAGGGGTGTAGCTCAGGGGTAGAAGCCCCTGGGTTCAATCCCCAGTACCACATAAATAAATAAACAAATACATAAATAAATAAAGAAAGAATGAAATTATGTCATTTGCAGGAAAATAGATGGAACTAGAGAATATTATGCTTTGTGAGATCATCCAGTCTGGGAAGGTCAAGGGTCATATATTTTCTCTCATAAGTAGGAGCTAGAGAGAAAATAGGAAACAAAAGGGATGTCAGATAAATGAAAATAAAGAACAGTAGAATAATGGAAGGGGACTGATGGAGGGAGGTGAAGAGGAGAAAAAGAAAAATGGATGAAGGAAACAGTTTAAATAATGTTATGAGTAGAGCAAGATGGTGTACTCCTGTAATCCCAGTACATGGGAAGCTGAGACGAGAGGATCACAGGTTCACGGCCAGCCCCAGCAACTTAGTGAGGCCCTCAGCAACTTAGTGAGACTCTGTTCCAAAATAAAAAAAATAGGATCTGGTGAGCCAAGAGCTGAGGCAGAAGCCATTTTGACAAGCCTGTGCCAGAGCTGGAGGCTTCTGGAATCTGGTAGCTCTCAGAGAGGAGCTCCAGCAAAGGGAAAGCTAATTCTTTCAAGCCAGTGATTGAAGAGAATCAACATGGAAAAACAATTGTATTCTTCTCTCCACACGCAACTACCTCAAAACTGAAAATCTCTAGACTGCCCAGCCAAACCACCCAGAGAACTCCTGTGGCTGCAGTTGAACTCATCTGAACCGAGAAACTACAGACTTCCTACAACTCGCCTCATCAAGACCACCAAAAATCTCCAGACCACCCAGCCAAACTGCACAGTGAACTCCTGTAGAAACAACTGAACTTGTTTGAACTGACACACTTTCTTCAGGGACCTGAGTCCTTGTTTGTGCTGGTTACAACAAAGTTCATCAAAACCATGAGTTTACAAAACATCTCAGTGGGAGCTTGCATGTCTGCAGGATTCACGTGGCAACAAGCAAACCCATGGGGTCTGTGAGTTTGAAAACTGTCACAGAAAAACATGATAATTCTGTAGGTTCTTGGCTTCCATGGCAAAAATAATTTCAGCACGTGCCAGTCAGAGACAAAGACAGAGGTTTAATTCAAGAAAAGTAGAGATACACGTTCATTGGAAAACACGGGCCATCTCAAGAGTGTGAGAGCCAGGACAGAGAGAAAAATCTTTTTAGTCCTTTTCTTACAGGGCACTAGAGAGGGGTGTGGTGAGGGGCCCATGGCAACACGGGATGGCAGTCTCCTTCCTTTGAATTTTCAGGCTGAAAAAAGGTGAAAATTCCTTGGGATAAGAATACCAGGGATCTGAGGCATGAAGCAGGGTACAGGGCAAATGTGTGACTTCCTCTCAGGGTCCTCTTCCCAGGAAATTGAGGCGAGTGGATGGGGTGCAGGGCTTTTGACAAAAGGTGGAAATTTTCTTTGGGATCTAATGGCCTCAGGAATTTCAGGTATGAAGCTAGGCTGTTATAATTAAAAGTGTGACTCATTCAGGGCTTTTGTCTAAGAACAAACAAGCTCTGTAAAGTGAAACTAAGGATTATGACGTTTTAGATTATTTATTTATTTATTTATTTATTTATTTATTTATTGCGGTACTGGGGATTGAACCCAGGGGCATTTTACCTCCGAGCTACACTTCCAGCCCTATTTTTTATACTTTATTTTGAAACAGGGTCTCACTAAGTTGCGGAGGGCCTCACTAAGTAGCTGAGGCTGGCCGCGAACCCAGATCCTCCAGTCTCAGCCTCCCAAGTACTGGGATTACAAGCATGCGCTACCACGCCTGGCTTAGATTTTAAAACTATGTTTTCCTTTCCTTGCCAATTTGTCTCCTTCCTACCTAAAATTTTTACTGCTTCTGTCCTACCTCACAAACCATCCCTGTGGAGGTAGGGGTGGGGGCTACAGTTGGACCCAGCAGAAATGTGAATTAGCAGACAGTCCCTAGGGACACTCAGGCGGGGCCTAGAGTCAGCAGTTTTTTACACCTTGGCAAAATCTCTAGTGATCACTGACTGCAGGATTGAGCAGTGCCGTCTGTGGGGTGAAATAACTCAGCCAAACACACCACCAGCTTGGAAGGCTATAAACTCTTGCTGAGCAGTGTTTGGGCATCACAAGTACCAAGGCTGGTGGTTGGCAATGTTTCACATGACTGCAGCTGCCCATGGCAGCAGTAGTGTCCCTGGGAATAAACAACTAAAACACCTATACCCCAGCCTTAGAACAGTACAATCTCTCCCCTGGTGGAGTCTGTGCCCTGCAAGCAGGAAGGTCAGGTCAGCAGGGGCTCACATGATTGTAGCTGGCAGAGCAGCAGCAGTGTCCCTGGGATAATTTGACACAAAGAGCCATGCCACAGGCTGGGAACACTATAATCTCTCCGCTAGCAGAGTTTGGACCTGGTGACAACAGATGTCAGCAGCTGACAGATCTCAACCAGCAGAACAGCAGTGGGGTCCCTGGGGCATCAAAGCTCAGCCAGCTGAACCACAGGCTCTGAATGACATAACCAGCAGAAGAGTGGTGGTGACCCTAGGTCATTAAATCTCAGCTAGTCAGATGACAAGCTCAGAACATTATACTCTCTGACCCTGCTGAGTTTGGGCCCAGAGAACACAGAGGCCTGCAGCCTATAAGAGACTTCTGCTTGCTGTACTTACTAAGAACTACATCTTGTTGAAGAGGTTCTGTGGGTCTAACTCAAAATTTTAATTATATGAGACAGATTTCTTGAGGCAAATATATACCCCCAGCATAAAACTTATTATAATGGGACAACAAAGAGACACAGGACTTCCACACAAAGAGGAAGAGGATGCCAAGGTAACAAAAATATAAACCTAAGAATCCTGAAAACATGAGAATGAAGACCAAAAAGGAAACAATAACATCACAAAACTCAACAACAATGGAGATCACTAACACAGAGCTGCAGAAAATGCCAGAAGTAGAATTCAGAATTTTGATCTTCAATATGATCAAAGACATTAGAAATGAAATCAGAAAATGTATAAATGTATGCAAGAACATATCAATAAAGAGTTTGAGGCCCTAAGTAAGAACCAAAAAGATGCCCTGAGTGAAATGAAGAAGACAATAAATAAATGAAGAACTCAATAGAAATCACCTCTGGCCAACTAGACCACATGGAAAATAGAGGCTCACTCTTAGAAAACAGCTCAAACTGACTTCAAAATTGACGACACAGCAAACAATATAGAGAAGATAATACAACAACACCAGATCATTCAATAAATATGGGATAATATGAAATGAACTAACTTACAGATAATAGGCATTGAAGAAGGGTTAGAGGTACAAAACAACGGCATTAGAAACCTCTTTAGAGATCCAGGCATGGTGGTACATGCTTGTAATTTCAGTACTTGGGAGACAGGAGGATCATAGGTATCAAGCCAGCCTCAGCAACTTTGTGAGGCCCTCTGCAACTTAATGAGACCCTATTTCAAAATAAAAAATAAAATAGGTCTGGGGATGTAGCTCAGAGGTAGAATGCCCCTGGGTTTAATCCCCAGTACCACAAAAAAAAAAGGAAAAAGAAAAAAGAGAAAGGTCTTCAGAGAAATATTAGAGAATTTCCCAAATATAGAAACAAGATGGACATCCATGTACAGGAGATAGTCAGAACCCCAATAAGACAAGATCAAAGAACATCTCCCTCAGTTATACCACTCCTGTGTATCTTTCCAAAGGAACTGAAATCACAAAATCATAGTAATATATACATATCCATGTTTATAGCAGCACAATTCACAATAGCTAAATTATGGAACCAACCTAGGTGTCCATCAACAGATGAATGGTTTACAAAATTATGGTATTTACACACAATGGAATTCTACTCAGAAGTAAAGAACAAAATAATGTCATTTTCAGGAAAATGGGTGAACCTAGAGAACATTATGCTAAGTGAGATTAGCCAGTCACAGAAAGTTAAGGGTCATATGTTTTCTCTCATATGAGGAAGCTAGAAAGTAATCGGGATACCAGAGGTGGTCTAGGGGAAGGGGGGAGGGAGGATTAATGAAGGAATCACTTCCATCAACATTATGTACATATGTGAGAATACCAATGTCAATCTCAATATCTGGTTTGGGGAAGGGGATAGGGGGAAATGGGGAGGGAGCCAGGGAGAAGCATAATCCAACTATATGCTGCTTGCAAGAAATTCATACTATGGAAAAAAAAGAAATTCATACTATGGGCAAAGATATTCATAAGCTAAAGGTGAAAAGATGGAAAAGTATATTCCATGCAAATGAAGAGAGAAAACAAGCAGAGGTATCAACTCTCATATCCAACAAAGCAGACTTTAAGCCAAAACATATCAGAAGAGACAAAGTGGGTCACTTCTTACTAATAAAAGGAACAATCCAATAAGAAGATATAATGATAGTAAAACCTTGTGCCCCAAACGTGGGCATACACTTTTATAAAATAAACTCTTTGGACCATTAAGACTCAAATAGGCCCCACCCCAATAATACTGGGAGACTTCAACACATCTCTCACACCACTAGATCCATCTTACAGACAAAAGATCAGTAAAGACTCTTGAGGCCTAAAGAACACTGTAAACCAAGTGGACCTAATAGACATATACTGAATATTTCAACCAACAACAAATGAATACATATTCTTCTCAACTGCACATGAAAGCTTTTCCAAAATGGAGCATATTCTTGGCCACAAAACAAGTACCAGAAAATTCAAAAAAATGCAATATAATCCTGTACAGCTTTTCAGATCATAAGGGAATGAAAGCAAAAATCAATAACAGGATGACCAAAAGGAATTACATAAATACATGAAGATTGAATGATACACTATTTTTTTTTTGTGGTACTGGGGATTGAACCCAGGGGCATTCTACCTCCAAGCTGCATCCCCATCCCTATTTTTTATTCTTTATTTTGAAATAGGGTCTCACGAAGTTGCAGAAGGCCTCACTAAGTCGCTGAGGCTGGCTGCAAACCTGCGATCCTCCTATCTCAGCCTCCCAAGTACTGGGATTATAAGCGTGTGCCACTACGCCCAGTGAATGATTCACTTTTGAATGAGGACTGAATCATAGAACAAATTAGGGGAGAAATAAAAAAATTCCTAGAATTAAACAAAAATAGAGACACAACATACCAAAATCTATGGGACACTTTGAAGGCAGTTTTAAGAGAAAAATTTATAGCACTGAGTGCCCACATAAGAAAAAAAGAGTTACCAAATAAACAACCTAATGATACACCTCAAGGCCCTCAAAAACCAGGAACAGACTAATCCCAAAGCCATGGGTGCCAGGAAATAATTAAAATCAGAGCACAAATCAATGAAATAGAGAAAAAATAGCAACAGAAAATACAAAAGATCAAAAAAGGCTGGTTCTTTGAAAAGATAAACAAGATTGATAAACCCTTATCCAACCAAACCAAAATAAGGAATCAACCCAAATGACTAAAATGAGAAATGAAAAAGGAGACATCACCACAGTCAGTGGGAAAATCCAAAGGATCATCAGAAACTATTTTGAAAATTTATACTTCAATAAACTGGAAAACATAGAAGAAATCAACAGACTTCTAGACATGTACAACCCACCTAAATTGAACCAAGAGAATATAGAAAACCTAAACCAACCAATAGCAAGAAAAGAGATAGAAATAGCCATAAAAAGCTTTCCATCAAAGAAAAGTCCAGGTCCAGATGGATTCCCAGCCAAATACTACAAAACCTTTATAGAAGAACTAAATTCAAACCTTCACAAATTATTCCATGAAACAGGAGATGGAATTCTTCCAAACTTCTTCTATGAATCCAGTACTACCTTAATACCAAAACTGAATAAAAATATATCAATAAAAGAAAATTATAAATCAATACCCTTGATGAATATAGATATAAAAATTCTAAACAAAATACTAGTGATGTGCATTCAAAACCATATCAAGAAAATTATACACCATGACTAAGTTGGTTTCATTCTAGGGATGCAAGGCTGGTTCAACATATGGAAATCAACAAACGTAATTCACCAAATAAATAGAACTAAGGACAAAAATCACATCATCATCTCAATAGATACTGAAAAAGCATTTGACAAAACTCAACACCCATTCATGTTAAAACCACTGCAAAAATCAGAATAGAAAGAACTTACCTCAACATCATAAAGGCAATATACAATAAAACTAAAGCCAACATCATATTGAATGGGTAACAACAGTGAGAATTCCCTTTAAAATCAGGAACAAGACAGGATGCCCACTATCACCACTCCTTTTCAGGATAGTACTCGAGACTCTAGCCAGAGTGATAAGGCAAGAGAAAGAAATAAAAGGAACACAAAAAGGAAAAGAAGAACTGAAATCAGAGAAATGAAAATCAAAACTAAACTGAGATTCCATCTAACCCCAATTAGAATGGCAATCATCAAGAAGTCAAACAATGGCTGGGCGTGGTGGTGCATGCTTGTAATCCTAGTACTTGGGAGGCGGAGACCAGAAGATCCAGGTTCGCGGCCAGCCTCAGCTACTTAGTGAGGCCCTCTGCAACTTCGTGAGACCCTGTTTCAAAATAAAGTATAAAAAATAGGGCCGGGGGTGTAGCTCGGAGGTAAAATGCCCTGGGTTCAATCTCTGGTACCGCAAAAAAAAAAAAAAAAGAAGTCAAACAATGATAATGCTTGCCGAGAATGTGGGAAAATAGGAACTCTCATACAGTGTTGGTGGCATTGCAAATTAGTGTACTCACTATGGAGATAAGAGTGGAGATTCCTCAGAAAACTGGGAATGAATCCACCATATGATCCAGTGATACCACTCCTGGGTATCTTTCCAAAGGGACTGAAATCAGAATATTATAGTAATACATGCATATCTATGTTTATAGAAGCACAATTCACAATAGCCAAATTATGGAACCAACCTAGGTGTCCGTCAGACGATGAATGGTTTTACAAAATTATGGGATATACACACAATGGAATTTTACTTACTAATAAAGTACAAAATTATGTCATTTGCAGGAAAATGGATGGACCTGGAGAACATTATGTTAAGTGAGATTAGTCAGTCACAGAAAGTGAAGGGTCATATATTTTCACTCATATGTGGAAACTAGGGAGTGATTGGGATATAAGAGGCCCTTTAGATAATGGAGGAGAAACCCAGTGGAGTCAGGGAGGTTGTCTAGGGAAGGGTGATGGGAGAATTAATTAATCAAGGAAACACTTCCAGTGTTATGTACCTATGTGAGAATACCAATGAAAACCTCAACAGCATGTATGGAGACGAGGAGGGAGTAGGGAGGGAGTAGGGCAGCCCACCAAGTGCTGTGTGCATGTATGTCACTATCACACTGAACTACATTATGATGTGAGACTACAATGCACCAATAAAAGTATACAAAAATTAAAAAATAAAATAGTGCAGGGGGTGTATTCAGAGGTAGAATGTCCCTGAGTTCAATCCCCAGTATCACAAAATAAATAAATAAATAAATAAATAAATAAATAAATAAATAAATGTCCATACTATTTATTTAAGGTATTACTACCAATCTCACTAACATGAATGGGGAGAGAGAAGTGGGAGTGGGGTGGGATACGGAGAAAATCACACCAAGAGCCGTGTGCGTGTATGAATGTATCACTTTGAACCTCACTATGGTGTCTAAGTAAAATGCACAAATGAAAGTATATATAAAAAAGATTGTGTGGCTTAGTTCTGACAATTGAGATGAAGGAGTCAGTTTGCTAGGAGAGTAGCTGATAAAGTTCTTCTCTTCCCCAAGAATCATAAAATAGACTAGAAGTTACATATGGCAGATTGGAAAAATGCTTGTAATTCAACTAAATTCCGTTAACAATGCCAGAAAAGAGTTTTGAAATAGTAGTTCAGAAAGGCAAAGGATATTAGAAGAAAAGGAAAAGATTTTGGAAGCTAGGAGAGAGAGATAAGCGATAGCTGACTTGATAAGCCCCCCAAAGCTGAAACTTAATCCAGCAGTGGGGCAAGCCCTTAAGAAGTCAGTCAACATTGCAGACCCCAGAAAGGCCCAGGACTGGAGGCCTGTGAAGAGAAAATCAGGAGGATTTCTGAATGTCTGTGTAACAATCACTAGACCCAGATCTTTCTTCCTCCAAGAAAAAACCTTGAGATTCCATTCTTTTAGGATATTCAGCAAAAGGGATTCTGGCCAAGGTAAGGATGGGACTAGGAGGAGGGCACCACTTAGAATATAATGAAATAATGTGCAACTCTTCACATCGAATTGTGAGGTCCTTCTACATGGCATGGTAATGGAGTGTACCTTGGGCTCAAAATTTAAGAGAGCACCAAAATACCCCTCAGTAATTGAGATAAATAGCATGTTTCATCAGTTCGCATTCATGCATACATGTTCTTTTTCTTTGCTCACTACTTCTTTCATCTCTAATCTTCCTTACTTTTGCTACTGGGGAATATATATTAATTATTATATATTATTAATATATATTAATTAATTATTAATTAACCTGTAATTATTATATATTATTATATAATATATATATTATCATATATATATGTATGATTGAACCCAGGGACATTCTACCTCTGAGCTACACCCCTAGCCCTTTTAAAATTATTTTTTGTTTTGAAATAGGGTCTTGCTAGGTTTCTGAGAGTCTCACTATATTGCTGAGGCTGTCCTCAAACTTCTGATTCTCCTGTCTCAGGCAAGTGCTAGGATTACAGGTGTGTGCCACCACATCTGGCTTTTTTTTTTTTGTTTGTTTTGTTTTGGTGGTACTGGGGATTGAACCCAAGGACATTCTACCTCTGAGCTATACCTCCAGTTCTATTTTTATTTTTATTTTGAAACAAGGTCTCACTAGGTTGATGAGAGTCTCACTAATTGCCGAGGCTGTCCTTGAACCTGCAATCCTCTTGTCTCAGCCTCCCAAGCACTGGTATTACAGGCATGCACCACCACACCTGGCTTGAAATATATATATTTTTAAAAATTATTATAGAGCCGGACTTGGTGGCGCCCGCTTGTAATCCCAGTATTTGGGAGGCTGAGACTGTAGGATTCGGGTTCGCAGCCAGCCTCAGCTACTTAGTGAGGCCCCCTGCAACTTAGTGAGACCCTGTTTCAAAATAAAGAACAAAACTAGGGCTGGGGGTATAGCTTGGAGGTAGAATGCCCCTGGGTTAAATCCCTAGTACCACCAAAAAAAAAAAAACTTATTATAGTATGGGTCACTTAGTAAACTCTTAGGGTTTGTTTTCCTTTTGTTGGAAATGTCTGTCTTTTTATTTCCTTCCCAGCCAACATAAGGTGAGCACCTTACTCCTCTGCCATGAGCGCCCACCATGATGTAATGTCTTGCCACAGGTCCAAAGCAATGGGGCCAATTGGTCATGTAGTAAACCCTCCAAACTATAAGCCCAAATAAACCCTTTCTATTTTTTTTCTTTTTTTGTACCAGGAATTGGACCCAAGGGCATTCTACCTCTTGAGATATACTCCCAGCCCTTTTTATTTTTTATTTTGAAACAGGGTCTCACTAAATTGCTGAGACTGGCCTCAAATTTGCAGTTCTCCTGTCTCAGCCTCCCAAGTACTGGGATTTTTAGGTGTGCACCTCCATGCCTGACTACTCTTCCTCTTTTTAAGTTTATTATCTCTAGCACTTTGTTACAGTAACAGAAATTCAACTAACATAGTAAAGTAACAGAAACAAGATGAAGGACACTAGAAAGGGAGATAATTTACTAATTTGTGAAAGTCATAGGACTAGTCTCAGGACAGGCAAGTGCTTTGTACAGAAAGTTTTGTACTGTAATGAATTAGAAGCAATTATCTGAACATTCTACTTAGAAAATAAGTTCAGTCACTTGGAATATTTGCATCAAGCTCAGTTAGCTAGGCTAATGCCATGTTCCTGTATCATTTATTTTTATTATTTATTTATTTATTTATTTATTTATTTATTTATTTATTGAACTGGGGATTCAACCCATGGTGTCTGAGCCACACCCCAGCCTTTTTAAATTTTTAAATTTTGAAACAGGATCTCACTAAGTTGCTAAGGGTCTTGCTAAATTTCTGAAGATGGTCTCAAACTTGCAATACTTCTGTATCCGTCTTCCAAATACTGAGATTACAGGCATGTGACACTATGCCCCACTCTCAAACATTTTAAAATGAAAATACTAAAACGTACAATACATTCAACTTGACCATAAAAAGTTGCCGTCTTTTTTTGTATGTTAGGAGTTATATTAGCTGGGCATGGCGGCACACACCTGTAATTCCAGTACTTGGGAGGCTGAGACTGAAGGATCACAGGTTTAAGGCTAGCCTCAGCAACTCAACAAGACCTGTTTCAAAATAAAAATTAAAAAAGGGCTGAGGGTGTAGCTCTGAGGTAGAGCACCCCTGGGTTCAATCTCCACACACAAATTAGAAGTGAATGGCAGAAGATAATTTGGAAAATTCATGAATATATGAAAATAAAACAATATACTATTAAACAACCAATGGGTCAAAGAAGAAATAACAAGGAAAGTTAGAAAATACTTTGAGAAAACAGAAAACAAAATCACAACTTATTAAAACTATGGTATGTGCTGGGTGCATTATTAAAATTATGGTATGTGCTGGGTGCATTGGCACACACCTGTAATCTCACTACTTGAGAGGCTAAGACAGGAGGATCACAGGTTCAAGGCCAGCCTAAGCAATTTAGTGGTCCCTCAGTAATTTAGTAAGACCCTGTTCAAATAAAAAGGACTTGGGGTATAGTTTGAAGGTAGAATGCTCCTGGGTCCAATCCCCAGTATCCCCTCAAAACATACAAACAAAACATATGGGATGCAATTAGAAAGCAGTATGTAGAAATAAATGTATAGTTGTAAACACTCATATTAAAAAAAGAGGAAGAAAGAGCTAAATTAATAACTTTATCTTCCACTTTAGAAAATGGAAAAACTCAAATAAAGCAGAAGGAAGGAAACAATAAAGACTAGAGTAGAAATTAATGCAACATGGAATAGAAAAACCAAATGGAATAATCAATGAAACCAAAATTTGGCATTTTTTTTTGTGGTACTGGGGATGGAATCCAGAGGCATTCTACCTCTGAGATACACCCCCAGTCCTATTTTTTATTCTTTATTTTGAACCAGGGTCTCACTAAGTTGCGGAGGGCCTCATTAAGTAGCTGAGGCTGGCCGCAAACCCGGATCCTCCTATCTCAGCCTCCCAAGTACTGGGAAAATTCGGCATTTTAAAAAAATATCAACACAATTGGCTGGCCTTTACTTAGACTGACCAAAAATAAAAAGAGAAGACAAACAAATAAATTACTAAAATTGGAAATAAAAAAGAGTGAGCAATCATTACCAATGTCACAAAAATAAAAAAGGATTATAAAGGAATACTTTGAACACTGGTATGCTAAAAAGTAGATGACTTAAATAACTTTCTAGGAAGACACACATAGATCTGTAAGAAGTAAAGAGAATGAGTTCATAATTCTCCGGGTGTGGTGGCATGTGCCTGTAGTCCCATTTACTCAGGAGGCTGAGGCAGAAGGATTGCTTGAGCCCAGGAGTTCAAGGTCAGCCTGAGCAACATAGAAAGACCCTGTGGGAAGAGAGAGAGAGAGAAAGAGAGAGAGAGAGAGAGATTGATTTTCTTAGTTATCAAAAACATTCCAAAAAAGAAAAAAGCCAGTATCAGATAGCTTCATTTAGTGGATTCTACCAAATGTTTAAAGAAGAATTAACACCCATATTTTATAATTATTCAAAAAGAAAAAGGAAGCCAGGCGTGGTGGTGCATGCATGTAATCCCAGTACTTGGGAAGCAGAGACCAGAGGATCCGGGTTCATGGCCAACTTCAGCTACTTAGTGGGGTCCTCCGCAACTTAGGGAGACCCTGTTTCAAAATAAAGAATAAAAAAATAGGGCTGGGGGTGTAGCTTGGAGGTAAAATGCCCCTGGGTTCAATCCCCGGTTCCACAAAAAAAAAAAAAGAAAAGAAAAAGGAAGAATCCCTCCCAATCATTATCTGAGATTTGTATTACCCTAATACTAAAGTCGGTCAAATACATCACAAGAAAAGAGAACTAAAACCCAATATCTCTTATAGATGTAAAAATCCTCAACAAAATACTAGCAGACAGACTCTATAAACATTCAAAAACAAGTATACGGCTGGGCATTGTGGTGCACTCTTATGATCCCAGTACTTGAGAGGCTGAGACAGGAGGATTGTAGGTTCATGGTCAATCTCAGCAACTTAGCGAGGCCCTCCACAATTTAATGAGACCCTGTTTCAAAATAAAATAGGGGCTGGCCGTGGTGGCGCATGCTTGTAATCCCAGCACTTTGGGAGGCGGAGACTGGAGGATCGCATTCATGGCCAGCCACATCTCTCTCTCTCTCTCTCTCTCTCTCTCTCTCTCTCTTTCCTTAGTGAGGCCCTCTGCAACTTCGTGAGACCCGGTTTCAAAATAAAGTATAAAAAATAGGGCCAGGGGTGTAGCACGGAGGTAGAACGCCCCTGGGTTCAATCCCCGGTATCACAAAAAAATAAATAAATACAAAAAATAAAATAGGGCTGAGGGTGTAGCTCAGAGGTAGAATTGTCATGGGAAGACACAATGATTTCTGTGGGTTCTTGGCCTCCATGGTGAAAAGAATTTCAACATGTGCCAGTCAGAGAAAAAGTAAAGGTTTAATTCAAGAAAGGTGGGGATACACGTTCAGGAGAGACGTGGTCCATCTCAAGGGTCTGTGAGAGCCACTGCAGAGAGCAGCTGCAGAGAGGGGCTCAGAGAGGCATGAGAGTGGCTGCAGAGAGCAGACAAAGAGCCTCTTGGATCTAATCTATCCTTTTCTTATAGGCCCACTAGAGAGGGGGTGCAGGGGGAGCCCATGGCGAGAAGTGGGGTACCATGGGATGGTGGCCTCCTCTTTGAAGTTTTACTCAGGCAAAAGATGTGGATTTCCTTGAGACGGATTTCCAGGAGTGGAGATGAGCAGAGACGAGAAGTCGGGTGGCCAGCGGGGTGCAGGACTTTTCTAACAAAAGGTGCAACTTTTTCCTGGGATGCTCCCTCTAGGAAACTGAGATGATCAGAGTTCTGGTGGAAGGTGAAGCTCTTTCTCTAGGATCTAATCATCCCAGGAATTTCAGATGTGAAGCTAGCCCTTTGTGATTTTAAAGGTATGGGCCTGGCTCTTTGGGCAAGTCCCAGGCAAGCCCTGCAGAGTGAAGCTAAGGATTATGAAGATTTTTTTTAAAACTATATTTTCAGCCAGGCGTGGTGGCGCACGCTTGTAATCCCTGTACTTGGGAGGCTGAGATAGGAGGATCGCAGGTTTTCCGCCAGCCTCAGCTACTTAGTGAGGCCCCCCTGCAACTTAGTGAGACCCTGTTTCAAAATAAAGAATACAAAATAGGGCTGGGTGTATAGCTCGGAGGTAGAATGCTCCTGGGTTCAATTCCCAGTACCAAAAAAAAAACCCAACTATATTTTCCTTTCCTTCCCAATTTGTCTCCTTTCTGCCTAATATTTTATCTCTTCTATTCTACCTCAGCAGAATGTCCCTGGGTTCAACCCGCAGTACCATAAAGAAAAAAAGAAATAAATTAAATAAAAACAATTATACACTATGTGAAAATGGGATTTGTCCCAGAGATCCCAGATTGGTTTAAAATCTGACAATCAACTAAAGTGTCATTTTTATAGGTATGAATAATTGGGTTTTGCTTTTCAAAATCTAGTCTGCCAATCTCTGCCCTTTAATTGGAGTGTTTTGACCATTTACATTTAATGTATTTATTGATATGATTGGGTCAATCTATCATTCTACTCTGTTTTCTATTTGGCCTATCTTTTCTTCTCTTTTTCTCCATTGTTTTTATTGATTAAATGTTTTATTATTTTATCTTTTTGCTTATTAAATATAATTTTTTGTTGTGCTATTCTAGGATTTACTCTAGGGTTTATATTATACACTGTGATGATGCATAGTTAGAGCTTGTTAGCCAGAGTAACTTATTACCTAGAGTGACTCCATATTTGTTACTTAGATTGACCTCAAACCTGGCCCTAAAACAGGGAAGTTGGCCTTGAAAAAATTAAACAGGACATTGGCAGGATAGTTAACAGATTGTCACAACAACATATTGTAACTTATTGTGTTATTGTTATCTTGCTAACCACCTATACTTGCTTCTGTACTTTGTTATGCTTAGCTTGCTTGGCGTACCTGAATACTATGAGAACCATAGGGGCTTCCCACCCCCTGCTATGGAAACCTGCCATGGGAACCTCAGTTTCACCCTGAGCTTGTATTGTATCTTACCCTATATAAGAAAATGCTGGAGGACAGTCAAGTACTGCACTTGGCTCTCATGCCTGTGTAGTCTTACTGGCCAGTAATAAAGACTCTCATTTAACACCTTTGGTGGTCTGACTGGTCTTGATTGGGATGCTACCTCGCAACAACACTTTTGGGTTTTTTTTTTCTTTTAGACATAAACAGAAATTTATTTAGGAAGGTAGGGAATATACTTTCAAGGGAGAATGTGGGTGACCCCAAGAATGAGAAAAGCCCCTTTGGGAGTACAAGACTTTTATTTATAGGGGACTTTTGTGAGGGGTGGGCAGGAGGAGGAATGTGAAAATGACCTCAGTCCAGTAGTCACAAGGTGATTTAGGGTGTTCCTGGTCCTGACCTGTCTCATCAGCAGGTATCCCTTTAAACTATTCAAGGACAACCAACAATGTTGAGGAGATTGCTGTCTTGGGTGGTGCCCAAGGAGACTACTCTTTTTGTGTGACTTCTGTTGTCTGATAAACAGACACCTCAGTAAAGACAGTCAATAGAAACTTTGGGGTATAACAGGCCTTGTCACAGGCTCCATATTAAAGTTACATTTTCCTTGTTCTCCCTTATGTCTCCTTTCTACCTATTTTATTTCTTCTACCCTACATCGTTTACCCCCAGAGACTTTGATCCCTTAATTTTAAAGGTTGATGAAGGGCGAATTTCCATTTTCTATAGATGCTCTTGTCTGGCAAGGGTGTTGGCCCTGCCTAGCCAGGGATCAAAAGTCTTGTCCTAAGTGACCTAAAGGGGACAGAGAGAAACTGGCCTCAGTCATTGAGTTTTTCACAGTTAGGTCAGAAGCTAAGGACACAGCCCCATGTGACACGAGGATCAGTAGGTAGCTTTTTCTCCTACATATCTGAAGTGTTTTGCTGTGTTCCTTATGCCAAGCCTGCCATATAGTATACATCTCTAATTCATCATAGTATATCTTCAAATAATATTATATCGAGCTGGGGATGTGGCTCAGTGGTACAGTTTGACTACTGTAGATGATAGGATCAGAGTGTGATCCTATCATCCTCATCACCATCATCAGCATCAGCATCTCACATTTCACATATAGTATAAGAACATTACAACAATATATTTCCATTTTCCCTTCTTAACCTTTGTGCTATTGTTATCATGCATATATGGTATTTCACCTGTTATAAACCTATGTTTCACCTATGTTATAAGACATCATATTTCACTTACGTTATAAACCCCATAATACATTGTTTTAAAATAGCGATTATCTTTTAAAGAGTTTGGGGGGTCTGGGGATTGAATCCAGGGGTATTCTACCTCTGAGCTACACTCGCAGCATTTTTAATTTTTCACTGATTTTTTTTTTCTTTGTGGCACTGGGGATTGAACCCAGGGGACTCTACCTCTGAGCTACACCCTCAACCCTATTTTATTGTTTATTTTGAAACAGGGTCTCACTAAGTTGTGGAGGGCCTCACTAAGTTGTTGAGGCGGCCACAAACCTGAGATCTCCTGTCTCAGCCTCCCAAACTGGGATTACAAGCGTGCGCCACCATGCCCGGCTTAATTTTTCATTAATTAATTAATTAATTTTTATTTTTTGGTGGTCCTGGTGATTGAGCCCACACATATTCTAACTCTGAGCTACACCCCCAGCCTTTTTTATTTTTATTTTTTTGTTTGGAAACACGGTCTTGACAGGTTGCTGAAAGCCTCACTATGTTGCTGAGGCTGTTCTCAAACCTGAGATCCTCCTGACTCAGCCTCCTAAGTACTGGGATGACAGCCATGTGCCACCGCACCTGGATTGAATATCTTTCTTAACATTTCTTGTCCCATGGGTCTGCTGGTAAAGATGGGTTTCCTGGTTCATTAGTCTACAAAAATACCTACCTCACCTTTTCTTTGTGGAACACTTTTCTTGGAATAGAATTCTGTGTTGGCAGTATTTTCTTTTTCTTTCAGAACTTTAAAGATATTGCACTACTGTCTTCTGTTTGGGAAAGGGGTTCTTTCTGTCAAGCCCTTCCCAGATCTCCTTCCATTCCCCTTAAAAACAGAGGACTGATACAACATTTTAATATCTGCAAGAGAGGGAAGTTTGGGTTACTTTTTTGTGGACAGAGGATGTTCTATCTGGTCCAGATTCTCTGTTCAGATCGTTTAAACATTTTTGTGGCTTAACACAAGAAAGTTTAATATTTATACATGTTCCGTGGGGCCAGGAATGGCAGCACATAACTGTAATCCCAGGACTTGAGAAGCTGAGACAGGGGGATCACAGCCTCAGCAAATTAGTGAGGCCCTCAGCAAGTGAGATCCTGTTTCAAAATAAGAAATAAAATAGGGCTGGGAGTTTATCTCAGAAGTGGAATGGTCCTGAGTTCATTCCTCAGAACCACAAACATAAAAAAAATTTTTTAAATGTTCCATGAGTTCTTGAAAAAAAAATACATGTGTATTTTCCATATTTCAGCATCTATCACTATTCCAAACAGTAGGATTTACCCCAAATGTTTACTTAGCTTTTTCACATGAAACAGTAATTGCATGACAACTTCATTGTATCTCTTAACATTTTTGTTTTGTGACATATAAATTTGCAGAGACGTGTATGTCCCAGAAATGTCTAACTATATAATATCACAGAACCACACTGTAAATGGACCATGTGGAAATCTCCAACTCTCTGGAGAAGTGTTCCTCAGATGTGTGGTACTGGCCATCTGCATCAGGATCAACCCCAGAGCTTTTGAAAAATGTAGTTTCCTGGGTCCTGCCCCAGACCTACTAAATCAGAATAAAATTTGTTGTTGTTATTTGTACTGGGGATTGAACCTAGGGGTGTTCTAACTCTGAGCAACACCTCCAGCCTTTCTTATTTTTTATTTTGAAAAAGGGTCTTGCTAAGTTGTTGAGGGTCTTGCTACGCTGCTGAGGCTGGCCTTGAACCTGCGATCCTTCTGTTTCAGCTTCCCAAGTACTGGAATTACAGGTGTATGTTACCCCACCCAGACAGACAGATTTATTTAGGAAAGCAGATACACATGCAAAGGGGAATGTATGCTGTTGAGAGAGAGCGAGAAATCCAGTACTTGGGAGGTTGAGACAGGAGGATCATAGGTTCAAGGTCAGCCTCAGCAACATACTGAGACCCTGTTTAAAAACAATAAATTAGCTGGGCGTGGTGGTGCATGCAGAGGATCCGGGTTTGTGGCCAGCCTCAGCTACTTAGTGAGGCCTCCGCAACTTAGTGAGACCCAGTTTCAAAATAAAGAATAAAAATAGGGCTGGGGGTATAGCTTGGAAGTTGAATGCTCCTGGGTTCAATCTCCAGTACCGCAAAAAATAAATAAATAAGAAATAAAAACAATACAAAAATAGGGCTGAGTGTGTAGCTCAGAGGTTGAATGCTCCTGGGTTTAATCTGAGAGAGAGAGAGAGAGAGAGAGAGAGAGAGAGAGAGGAGGAGGAGGAGGAGGAGGACGAGGACGAGGAGGACGAGGACGAGGAGGACGAGGAGGAGGAGAAGAAGAAGAAGAAGAGAGGAGAGAAGAGAAGAGAGGAGGAGAGAGAAATATTTTGGGATAGCAAGAAATACACACTGAATGGTGAGTGCAGCCATCTCGAGAGGGAGAGACAGCAACTCCTTGTTCTAGAGTGTTCTTATTTATGGAGGGACAGTAGCTAGGGGCTGGAATGGAGGAGGAGTCAGGGTGGAGTTACACAAGTTTGTGCCAGCTCCCCCTGTGCTTGAGTATGGCATCATGTTACTTTCTGCAGGCAAGAATATGGCCAAGGACAAGGACCAAGGACTTTGTGTAAGGGCATATGTACAGGGAAGCTCAGGAGTTGCTTGTTTTGCACTTCAAAGGTTCATGGGTATTTAATGCATCCCAGCTATTTAGGGGCACTTCTCTCCTGAGACTCAGTATGTCTTTCTTTTTCTGTGTCCCTCACTTCCCATCTCAAGCCCATGCCCTCACATTCCTCCTCCTCCTCCTTCCTAGGGGCATTCAATCTCTGAGCTACAACCCCAGTCCTATTTTATTTTTGAAACAAGGTCTCGTTAAGTTGCTGAGGGTCTCCCTAAATTGCTGAAGGTCTCACTAAGTTGCTGAAGCTGGCATCAAACTTGTAATCCTCCTGTCTCAGCCTCCCAAGTACTGGGATTATAGGTGTATGCGGTGGCCCATGGCTCCTGTTTCTTAAAATTCAGGTTGATATTTTATTTATTTTTTTGTGGTATTGGAAATCAAAACCAGGTCCTCCTGCATACTAGAAAAGCAGTCTACCCCTGGAGCCACATTCCAGCCCTTAGGTGGATAAAAGATGAACATTGCAGGAATAATTCGAGCCTCTGATATGATTAGCAGTTTATTAAAGATTTTTCTGGGGTGCAAAATTAGCATTTAGTTCGAATAGTAACCTACTGCTGTTTTGTTTTTCCTGGGCGACTTGGAAATGTCAAGTGTGGTGCACGTGAGCTACCACTGACTCTGGATACTGAGCACGTGAGAGTTAATGACAGGAGGTGTTTTTAAAAAGCATATGAGGTTGTTAAATTATTGATGATGTTTTTGCTGCAATAGATTTATAAATAATACATGATTCAAGAGCTGCTTCCTTTACATTTCTTTATGGACAACTAAAGAGTTTTCCTGTTTTGAGTTTAAAGAAAACTGACAGTTGGAGAAAGGTCAGCAAAATGTTCACTCATGCAGTTTCTATGCTAAAACACCCTCAAACTTCAAACAAGAACATTCCTAATTTTATATAACCATCTCAAATGGTCTCCCTTCTTTTAAGAACAGAATGATGCCATGTATTTAATTTAGCAAACAGGAAGGGGAAACTTAAAATAATTTTTATAATAAAAGTCTCGTTTTGAACAGTGTTACCTTCTCTTCCTCAGAAACCTCCAAACTGAAGTTAATATCTGTGGATAAAAAAAAAAGGAAAACCAACAATTACTCACTGAAGCATATCAATTTCCTTGACACATTAGCTCTTCAGAGTATATTATTCTAAAAGGGATGGTGTAGAGTGACCTTGAACAGATACTGGGGAAAACTATGACACCAGCTATGGTTACCCTCCACCAGAGTGGGCCTCCCAATGGTCTGAAGCCTCAGAAATTATGTGCTAAAGTATGTTTGAGATGCACATGTATACAAGGAGGCAGAGGAATCCATAATTTTCATCAGATTTATGGCTTTGATAAAGTTAAGATCTAGCCAGGCGTGGTGACACATGCCTGTAATCACAGGTTCAATGCCAGTCTCAGCAATTTATTTATTTATTTTTTTGTGGTACCGGGGATTGAACCCAGGGGCGTTTTACCTCCGAGCTATACCCCCGGCCCTATTTTTTATCCTTTATTTTGAAACCGGGTCTCACGAAGTTGCGGAGGGCCTCACTAAGTAGCTGAGGCTGGCTGCGAACCCGGATCCTCCAGTCTCCGCCTCCCAAGTACTGGGATTACAGGCGTGAGCCACCACGCCCGGCCAGTCTCAGCAATTTAGCCAAGACCTTCAGCAACTTAGTGAGACCCTGTTTCAAAATAAAATATAAGAGCTGAGCATGGCGGTGCATGCCTGTAACCCCAGTACTTGGGAGGCTGAGACAGGAGGATCGCAGGTTCAAAGCCAGCCTCGACAACTTAATGAGGCTGTCAGAAACATTGTGAGATCCTGTTTCCAAATAAAAAGTAAGATAGGGTTGGGGTGTAGCTTGAAGGTAGAATCCCCCTGTGTTCTATCCCCAGCCCCACATAAAATAAAATAATATAATAATACAATACAACATAACATAATAACATAATATAACATAACATAACATAACATAACATAACATAACATAACATGGGCTGGGGTGTAGCTGGAAGATAAAATGCACCTGGGTTCAAACCCCAGTACCAAGAAAGAAAGATAGAAAGAAAGAAAGAGAAAGGAAGAAAGAAAGAGAGAATTAAGATTTGCTGCATCTTCCTTTTTCCTTTTAGAAGTGTCTGAGAAGAAAGAGGGAGTGGAGCTGGCTGGGAGGTAAAGGCAGAGGAAGCAACCAAAGGTCTGTCTGCTGACCACTCTCCCCTTGCCCAGGCCTCCTGTTCTTCCCTCAGCCCCCTCCTTACATCCTTCCTGCCTCACTAAGCCACCAACAGTGCTTTAAACTTTTGGCAGGTTCAACAATATGGCTGAAAAAATAATTCCTACAATATGAATGTGAAACAGTATCGAGTGACATCAGGAAAAAATACATCTTTAATTCTTTTATTTTCTGAATTAAGTTTTTTTTTCTGAAAGCATGCTTATTTCCCCCCCCCATATCCATCTTTCCCCTCTGAAAATGAAGTAGAGAGCCGGGCGTGGTGGCGCACGCTTGTAATCCCAGTACTTGGGAGCCTGAGACAGGAGGATCCGGGTTCGCGGCCAGCCTCAGCTACTTAGTGAGGCCCTCCGCAACTTCATGAGACCCTGTTTCAAAATAAAGTATAAAAAAATAGGGCTGGGGGTGTAGCCCAGAGGTAGAATGTCCCTGGGTTCAATCCCCAGTTCCGCAAAAAAAAAAAAAAAAAGAA
>PVJS01016307.1:0-37655 GCA_004027185.1 Glis glis
CCGGGTTCGCGGCCAGCCTCAGCTACTTAGTGAAGCCCTCTGCAACTTCGTGAGACCTGTTTTCAAAATAAAGGATAAAAAATAGGGCTGGGGATGTAGCTCGGAGGTAGAATGCCCCTGGGTTCAATCCCCGGTACTGCAAAAAAAAAAAAAAAAAGAATTTAGCTGTTACTAAAACAAAAATAAACAAAACAAACAGCAACAACACAAATAAACAGCAGTAAAAAACCACTGACCTACAGGCAAATGGGGTGGCACCATTCATGAAATATTTGCTAAATACATTGATAAATCAGTGTGTGTGTGTGTGTGTGTGTGTGTGTGTGTGTGTTATGAATTCCAGGAATATTTAGGGTCTCTGCAGCACAGACCTTGGTCATTACTCTTCTTGTCTACAGTATACTTATAAATTGATCTCTCCATTTACACTGAGGAAAAACAGAAATATGAGACTAAGCATGAAGGAAGCAAAAAAATGTTGAATACGTTACTCAGGGTCTTATCTTGAAGAATTAACCTATATACTTATCGTCTTATAAAACCTCTTGTATAGAAAGCAACAGGAAAATAATTGACATTTTTAATAGTTACTGTTGTGAGTACACACACACACACTGATTTATCAATGTATTTAGCAGATATTTCATGAATGGTGCCACCCCATTTGCCTGTAGGTCAGTGGTTTTTTACTGCTGTTTATTTGTGTTGTTGCTGTTTGTTGTGAGTCTGCATGTATTCTGTTGAGAAACATGCTGATGATTAAAAAGAAGTATTAATTTTCAAGATAGAAAAAAACTCTTGCCATGGTATTTTGAAACGCTGTGGATTGTATTATTTTGACAATAATCAGAACTGATTTTGACAGCAGATTTAATGGTAATATAAAGTTAGTACTAGTTTGATAGAGAATGTTATGCTAGAAGCTTAAAGCAGATATACAGAGCTTGTTTCAGAAACCAGGCGCTCTGCCCTGTGTATCTGTAGAAAAGCAATATTTGAATAATAGTTCAAGAAAAGAACAGCTTCTGAATTATTGAACACTTTTGAAAGGGAAAGTTCTCTAAGTAGTTCTGTTTAAGATTATCATTATTTGTAAGATATACTCTAATCTAATTATAAAGTCTCGAAGTGCACATTAATTTTTCCCTATTCAGCTGGCACTTGACAATATGTCATTTCCTTTGTTAAACTAAGTAAAAGATCAACCTAGAGGACCTTTTGTGAAAATAAAAATAATATAGATACTCTGGGTAATAAGTGAAATATCATGATGATATCACTAATAATTTCAATAATTGCATGTAATGGCAAATATGTAAGTTGTAGAACCTGAGCAAATGTATATTTACCTTTTCCCGCTTCAGGTATTTGCATGTGACTTCAAAAGTAATCAACATGTATTTATTTTCAAATTTTTGTGTTGTTATTTGTTTTGTTTTCTGTTGCAAGGCATTGAGCCACGGCCTCACACAGGTTAAGCATGTTCTCTATCATTGAGCTATAACCCCAGGCCCTAGTTTAAGAATTTTAGGCGGCTCCTGTATGGCAATGAACCATTTGCCTAGGAATGTGGAAAACGCTATTGCTGAGAAGTCATTTCACCCATTTTTTTCTATCTTCTGCCTTTGTAAAACCTCATGTTATTAGATTTAAATGATTCCTGTAAATACTAATGAAACAAACAAATCTGAAAGAGTAGCTATCCATGTTGGTGAAGAGGTCTTAGAAATGGAAGTTTTTATGTTGAAAATTTAAAGTCAGATAAGTTAAAAGGTAAGAATTGAATTTTACAGCATTTTATGCACGTGCTCTCTCTATATATGACATAGATATATCTGTGAGTGTTTTAGGTAGTACCCTAGGAGGAATAATTTTTTTCTGAAACTCATATACAAAAGAATTATAAATTGCTTGATATTCATTTGATGTCAGAAGATATTCATAAGAAATGTGAGATTCACAAAATATGATTTTGATTAAAATTCCACATATTGGATAAAAATCCATATATTGATTGAATGAAGTAACTGATATGTAGGACAAATAATCTTTAAAGCACAGGAATTTGATATGCTTATTCAGAAATTTTAAAAAAGGTAAAATACCTCTTTATTTAAGAGAAAACTATAAGGAGAAGCTAAGTAAAGAGAAGGTGATTCCTTACTTTTATTTTCAAGAGAATTTTTCTCATATATTAAAGAACCTTCTAGCAGGAAGAAGTAAAATAGGACATAAAAGCATATATTGTGGGTGTTATATCTTCCCAACAAAATCATCTAATAATATGAATGTCTACCATAGGCCAAATCATTAGTTGGTAATAATATAAACACAAATTATGCTGAAAGAAGTTTACTATACCATTCTAAAAACCACAGGTGATTAAGAAGCCAAAAGCAAGGAATTATTATATATATATATGTGTGTATATATATATATATATATAGAGAGAGAGAGAGAGAGAGAGAGAGAAAGGAGAGAGAGAGACAAAGAGAGAGAGAGAGAGAGAGAGGGAGAGAAAGGAGAGAGAGAGATGAACAGACAGACATGTTGTCAAACTGGCTAGAGCCCTTGGTTCCAGTGAATGAGATGGTGGTATGGTGGTGAGCTTCCTTATGCATCTTAGACTTGGAGCTAAAGAGCAAGCAACTGGGAAATAGCAATGGGCACAATGACAAAAAAGTAAACAAAAACAAAGCTTGCTCTACCTAGTCCAAGGACCAAGAAAGGCACAATCCATCCTGGTTCATCATGATGAAGAACATTTAAACAATTGTTTTAACTACACTGAGAAACTGTGGTCACCAGCCCTAACTACACTTGTAAAGACAGAGTGAGGGGCTTAGGCGTCTAACCTAGCTACTACTGTGAAGAGCTCACTCCATACATCCCAACCCATACTGGGGTTGTTTAGAGAAGGTCATGAAGGGAGCCAGGTTTTTCATGAGAGTTGGGAGCACATGGAGAGCCTGCACTGCTTCGATTTCATTGGGGTGGGATTGAAGGAGGCCTGGTAGATTGTCAGGACTTTCACCACTGCCCATCACCCCCCTAGTATGTCAGTGTACACAGTGTGGGACCTAGTAATGGTGCACACCTATCCTATGAAACCAGAAAGGTATCATTGAAGGCCTGATTGGGCACAGTTCATACCCGTGCCTGGCAGTAAAAGGAAATCCTAATCTAGGTGTCAACAAAGTCTTTGTGAGGACCTAGAAATCTTCAACTGATGGTCACCAGAGATGACGCCTTTTCATTGAGGGAATGGTGTCAGAGAAACAGAGCTAACACAAAAAGTTTAAATAAGAACCCAGATTTCATAGTATAATATCCCAAGTGTCCAATTTCAATGAAAATCAGTCCTTATCACTAGATCCAGGAAGAACTCAAAATTAATAAAAACTATAAATACATACCACCAGCATCGATTTTCTAGTGTTGATATTGTACTAGCATAATTTAAAATGTACCCACTGGGGAAAACTGGTAAAAAGTGCAAGGAATTCCTGGTACTATATTTGAAACTTTCTGTGAATGCATACTTATTTCAAATTTAAGTAAAGAAAAAATGATAGTGCATAAATAACAAAGTTGTCCTAATCAGGAGAGATAACTGCTGTTAACAGAGTCCTTAAAAATATTATCATTTAAATCCTCCCTGAATGGAGTATTTAAAAACATAAATAAGAATATTAATTTTCTCCTTCTTTAATCCCATTAAGGGCTGGCTTAATAGAGATGATAGAGAAAGGGCAATTCAACCTGATCACCAAACTGAAATTCTCACACCTCTGAGTTGCCAATGTAATTGGCTAATACTGCTACTTGTCCACTGCCCTAAATACTACTCACATATACTCAATTTTGTAGCATGACTGAAATGTCTAATAGACACATAAACATTACCAAGATAGAATTATTCCTGTTACTGGGGATTATAGAATTGCTAAGAAGTTGGAGTATAGTAGAATATTTAAGTATGTTTTAAAATCCTATTTATAGAATAATAATACTTAATAACAAGTAATATTGCCCTATCTATCCACACAACTATTTTGGTTAGGTCAACAATTTATTTTACATTGCAATGTGATATTAATTTTAAAAAAGCAATCTCTGTCATAATAAATAACTTCCTGAGACACTCCATTTTAATGCTTCTACTGGGCTGACAGATTTGTCTGCTGCTGACAGTTCATTTCTCCAGGATCAACAGCTTGTGATCCTGGAGAGTGGGAGGAGAACATTATTCTCTCTGCACTGTCAAGTGAGTAAGATGTCAAATGCAGCTAACACTTCTATGTTCTAAGGTGATTCTTAAATTTTGAATGTTAAGCCAGCCATATAAATATTTCTTGTAATTTTTTTTTACTATCAAGTGTATTTCTCAATTACAAACCTAGCCGATGAATGCTCCAAAATATTATAGAAGCAGCTCAATTGGAAAATATTTTAGTTGGTACCTCTGTATATGCCTTAAAAAAGAGAACATTTTGTTAACCATAGTGCTATAATGTCCTAACATTAACAATAATTCCTTAGCAACTAATATTCATTTTATTTCCAAATCTGTCCAAAAGTCTCAAAATATATCTTGTTGTTGATGCTATCAATAAGTTAATAACGAGTTCCTCTTTTATGTAATAATTATGGAAAATTATCTACTCTGGCAAGGTCAGAATGCCAGTCTTTCTTTAGGCACATAAACTCTGAGATCTTTGTTTCTTTCTCAACTACCAGCAGGTATTCTTTGCTATTTCTTTCAGAATCTTTGAACATATGCAGTCTTGTCCTTGAATTTGTGCAGTTCAGAATTTCACTTGACAGAAACCCCTAAGCAAATTACCAGGGCTCTCCCTCTTCCATTCTCTGTTTTCCAGGCTCTGCCCACAAATTCCAGCCACTTTAGCAAAAAATACTCTCCATTTGAGCTCCATGGCTCTGTCCAGAAATTTGGAAATTTCCCAATTAAGAAACCAAACCAGTGGAGGCTGATCTAGGCTAACAAATAGTGCTCTAGTCTTTTTAAGACAGCGTGTTCTTTTTTTACTAAAACATCAAGGTCTGAAGTCTTCTATTATTTATTACACTTTCAAGGGGGCAATATCCTCTCCCACTGTCTGTTCTGCTGGGGCTGGGGTTTTCTATTTATGTCACTTTAGTATATTTCTGTAATCATATCTGGCCAAGGCTCACATACACTTTACACATGTACATTTACTGGATTCCTACCTATACAAAATATTTCCTTAAAATTTATTTGACTAATTATGTCCTTATTCATTGACAATAGTTTATATTTGGTTTTTATGATTACTTTTGCCATTGTATTAGAGTCAGAATTGATACAATCCATCATAGAGCATAATGCAAATGAGAAAATTATCATTCTGGGCTCTTAGCCATGGACATGCAGATTAGTATTTGCAGGAAATTTTTATAAACAAAACCATAGACTACTAATTTCTCACACTGTGAAGGAGAGTAGTTTGATCTAGTACATGATTCAGTTTTAATTTTATTATTAGTATTTTATAAATAAAATGAATATACTCAGATAATATGATCTTCTGAAACAGCTGATTAAAGATCCATAATGTATATCTGAATTAAAGATAATTTTTAAATTCATTTCTATTCCATTTTTCAAAAAATCCACTTAAATTGAGTGAGCTCCAAATTATCCATAAGATTAGGGTTTGAGGGAAAAGGTAGTATGTTGAAATGTTTTGATTGGTATGCCAGATTGTGGATGTAAAATTGCATTTGAATTTTCATTTTTATAAGTACTTTTTGTGGTAAAAACTAATATTCATGTTATATCTTATATGCCATGAACTAATGTGAGGGCTAGATATCTTTATATGAGGCTAGATAGCAATAGTACATAGATTGAGTGAACTAATTTTCTTAATAGAAAGACCAAATATAAAATAAGCAAATGTTTCAAATTTCTAAGTAATGTAATATTACGAACCATAACATTCACATAGGTAGGCATAGACAGTTTTCCTGCTGGTGAGGACTGAACTTCCCCTCCCCCGTTCTTGCATTAAAGCTCTAACACTTAGTACTTAGAATGTGACTCTGGAAATAGGACCTTAAAAGAGGTAATTAAGTTAAAATGAATCTCTTAGGGCAGGACCTAATATGATCTGAATTATCTCTTTATGATAAGAGATTAGGACACTCTGAGAGACACTAGAGGCCTGCACACAGGGATTATCATGTGAAACGGCAGCAAGAGCTCAGTTATTTGTAAATCAGAGAATGGAAGCCTGTAGTGCCCTGATGTTTACTCCAGTCTCCAGAATCATGAGAAAATAAACTCCTGTTGTTCCCGCCACCCAGGTTGTGTGTTTTTGTTATGGCAACCAAACCAAACTAATGCACACCTTTTACAAATATTGGAAACTATAGTTAGGTTTTCTAATAAGAAATATTAGTAATTTTGAAAATTATAGAATGATTATAGTAGTCATAAATTAAGATTTATTAAAGATATTGGATGAAATAATACACCTAAAAGTTGTGTAGCAGTTTATAAATCTTTAAGAATTCTGATACACGGAATACTGACCTTTTACATCCCATCTGTGGGTTTGTCCATTTAATTTATCAATTATGGCTTTGTTTTCAGAAGCCTGCAAACAGAAAATAATATTTGTCTCACCATTAGTTATTCTAATATGGCTTCAGAAAAGCAACAAAGGGCTCTAAATGTTGGATCAAGAAAAGTCAAACAGACATCTGTTAGAAACTTAACATCTGACATTTGAAAAATAGTTTAAAAAATTAAAATCCACCTTGCATATTTTTGGTCATGAAATGTTTAAAATTATAACCATTTCTTCCTTGACTTGACCATTTTTAGAAATAAGTTGTATATGAAGTTTGCAAGTTTTTTTAAAAAATTCTAGATACAAATCCTTTGCCATACATGATTCAAAAGCATTTCCTAACCTAATGCTTACATTTTTTATTTTTTTAATGATCTCACATAGACTATTTATTTTTATTTATTTATTTATTTATTTATTTTGCGGTACTGGGGATTGAACCCAGGGGCATTCTACCTCTGAGCTACACCTCCAGCCCTATTTTTTTATTCTTTATTTTGAAACAGGGTTTCTCTAAGTTGTGGAGGGCCTCACTAAGTAGCTGAGGCTTGCTGCAAACCCGTGATCCTCTTGTCTCAGCCTCCCAAGTAATGGGATTACAAGCATGTGCCACCACGCCTGGCTCTAGACAATTTAAAAATTTTGTATGAAGCTCAGTTCATCATTGTTTTCTAAATCGTGTTGTGCATATCATGTCCAAGTAATATGCCTAGAGCCTGAGCCTGAAGGCATTACATGTGAACAAAACGTATTTGAAAAGGTACCAACACTATGATTCCACTTACATGATATTCTTAAACACATAGACCTATACAGACAGAGCAAAGAACAGTGTTAGCCAGGAGTGGGTGAGGGTGTAACTACAAAAGGGTGACATGAGGAATTTTCTGGGATGATGGAACAGTTCTGTATTCTGATTGTAGTGTTGTTGAAACAAATCTGTGCAGCGTTAAAGCTCATAGACATGCACAAGACTCCAAAATGTTAATTTTACTGGAAGTTAAGTGAAAACACAAAAATACACAAATAAAAAACAACAAAAAAGATTTTCAACATAATACAAGTACAGTAGATTTAAACAAAAACAAGCCAGTGACAATTATTTAGAGAAAGGCACAGTAGAGATAAATTAAAATCAAATGTATTAGATCATAGAACTCACACAAATGCACCAATTAAGATAGATTTCATGCTCAGAGCAGAGTGAGGTCTTACATATGAATAAGTTCAGTGATAAAGTTATGTAATTAAAATGTATAATGCATAAATGATAAATACTATTTGTTACTGTTTCACAAAACATAGATAATTTAAATTTTCAGAGCAGAAGGCAGTATTACTACCAGAGTCCCTTAATTCTTAAGAAGCAAGAACAAATATTTGTGCAAGATTGTGAATAAAAAATCTTAAAAATATGAACTGAGTCATAATCATCACATATAACAGTCATTAAATAGGTAAAATGTATCCTCTTAGTTTATTTCATAACTGGCTAGAAGAAAAATAATGTTAAACAAGATCTAAAGGTATTTAAAGTGGGTATGTACATTACCTTAGAGCTGGTCCCTGTGGATTTAGTAATTTATGGATTCTTGGGAAGAATGACCACACCATCAACAACCATTTGTTTGTCAAGGTTTTATTCAACACGTGAACCAACTATAAACCTTGACTGGACTTGGTATTATTTTACATTACTGCCACTTATAATCTTCATTTTATTCTTTTACCTTACTTGTTGGTATTTTGGTTTTAATAAATAACCAGACCAGTTAATTTGTGCTGATAACACCTACATGTTAACTATTTTGTTAAAAGCATATAAACCCTCACACAACCTTATTTTTTTCTCTTTTCGGTTGCTGCCAGGTTGCTGCTGAAAAGAGATATTTTTTATTAAGAATGAGTCTTAGTTTCCAAGGTTAAAAAACAATGGAGAAAAATAGAAATTCTTTCAAAGATAAATACAATGAGCATAAGAGTCTGTGCTGGCAGAATAATTTTTTAAAATGTGCATTGTTTAAAATTCATCACAGGATAAACAGCATTGCAAAAATAGACTGTTAATTAATTACTAAGGAGGGGCTTGAAATTAATGAGTCCAAAATGACTGAGTTACTGAAACTATTCACACCACTTATTTTTAATAAGAAAATGAGAGAAATTTAGAAAATAATGACAACTTTGCAAAAGTGACTATTAACAAAACACAGGAAGTAGAGTTTTTTAGAACATTTGAACAAATTCAAATCAGCAAATTGAATGACCTATTTCCAAAGGCCCGGAGATAGTTACATAATGCTATATTTATTTATTTATGTATTTATTTATTTTTATACTTTTATTACTGCAGTGTAATTATGTATAATATTGAGACATAGAGTGAGAGGATTATCACTTGGTATGTTTCCCTCTGAGTCCCACTCCACTCCGTCCCCTTCCCCATATGTCATTGATATTGGTATTCATAGTTTCATATACGTACTATCATTATTTAAACTAGTACCTTCATTAGTCTCTATCCCCCCTCCTCCGTCCCCTAAGCCCCCCCATCACTTCATTGGAGTCTCTACTCCTTTATCTGAGGTCTCTTTTGTTACCCAGTTTCTCTCTAACTTCCACATATGAGTGAAAACATAGAACCATTTGCTTTCTGAGACTAACCAATCTCACTTAGCATAATTTTCTCAGGTTACATCCATTTTCTTACAAATTACATAATTTTGTTCTTCTTTATGGTTAATTAAAATTCCATTGTATGTAAATACCACAGCTACTCCTGATAGAGGACTAATTTTTAGACTATACAAAGAGGTTAAAAAACATAACACTAAAAAAAAATAACTCGATCAAAATATTGAACTGAATACACACTTCTCCAAAGAAGAAATACAAATGGCCAACAAATATATGTAAAGATGTTCAACATTATTAGCAATCATGGAAATGCAAATGAAAACTACACTGATATTCCAGCTAACTCCAGTTAGAATGGAAATCATCAAGAATACAAGCAATAACAAATACTGGCAAGGACATGAGGAAACAGGACACTTATACACCATTGGTGGGACTGCAAACTAGTACAGTCACTATGGAGATCAGTGTGGAGGCATCTCATAATATTGGGAATGGAATCAGCATATGACCCAGCAATACCTCTCCTAAATATCTTTCTAAAGGAATTGAAGTCAGAATATTATAGGGATATACACATATCCATGTTTATAGCAGCACAATTAATAGTAGCCAAATTATGGAACCAGCCTTGGTGTCCATCAATGAATGAATGGATCAAAAAACTGTGGCTACTTTTATTTTTACTAAACACTAAATTGACAATAATAAAGATAAAAACAATCATGTCAACGCATTTATATATACATGTCATTGACTCAGGTTCTTTCAATCATGTTAGATTAAATTTTTGATTCAACATTTCTTTCAATATATTAAGATCTTTACAGAACTCAAAATAAAAAATAGGTATTTATGTTTTCTCCAGTTTTCTTAAGTATGAGATACTTTGAATAATAAAGAAAATAATTTTTTATTTAAAAGAATTGGATGCTCATGACAAAGAGACAAAAGTTAAAGGCTGAGGAAAATGAGGGAGTTTCTTTTTGTTTGGTTTGAATTTAAAATTCTTCCCTCTCTATTGAAACACTAAGGAACTACTTTCTAAAGAAATGTTATTTAATCGGTTATTTAGTTGTGCATACCTCTAATCCCAGTACTTGGGAGGCTGAAACAAAAGGATCCAGGTTCTGAACCAGCCTCAGCAATTTAGCAAGAGCCTTCACAACCTAGTGAGAGCAGGTTTCAAAATAAAAAGGGCTGAGGGTATAACTTGGAGGTAGAATGCCCCTGGGTTCAAGCTGCAGTACCACTAAGTAAATAAATAGATAAATGATTTTTTAAATTTTATTGGTGCATTGTAATCGTACATCTTGATGAAGTTCAGGATATTTTTTAATCTGAAACTTCAACCATGTGAGGTATTGTAGGTAAGATCAGTCCAGAAAAGAATGGGCACAAAATAGGTTGGGCACAGTTGTGCTCACCTGTAATCCCAGTGTTTGGGAAAGCTGAGGCAGGAGGACTGCAAGTTCAAGGCCAACATTGATTTTTTTTGTTAATTTGCCCAAGGGCAACTCAACAAAACTCTGCATCAAAAGGGGGGGGGGCTGAGGATATATCTGAGTGGCAGAGCACCCCCCCTGGGTTCAATCTCCACTAACCCCCTCAAAAAGATACAAGACAAAAATAAAAAAATACATTAAAAATCATGTATCTAAACCCTCAGAGTGAAACAGGTTATATGTTCAAAAAAGGAAAGAATATCTTCTTGGGTGAATTTCAGTGCTTGTGAGTAATACTAATGGGAATGTGATAGTTAATCTAGGTTGTCAACTTGACCTGATCATGACACACCCAAGATTATGTGATTTTGGGTGTGTAACAGCAGATTAAACAGAAAGTCCTGCCCTGAATGTAGGCAGCAGGATTCTGATAGGTGTGGACTTAGATAAAAGAGGGAGAAGCCGTGTAGAGTGTGTGCGACTCTTTCCGAGGAAAACGCATCTGCTCTGGCCTGAGATCGTCGGCCGCCGGCTTCGCCTTTCTCTGAAGAGCTTCTTGATCTTCTCGGCCTCCAGCTCTTGGAACTGAAACCTCACCATCGTTTCTCCGAAGAGCTTCCTGATCTTCACGTCTTGGACTGGGACTGAATTAGTGGTTGCTCCGATCCTAAGACTCCAGCTCTTAGACCATTCGACCAGCTACTGGTTCCTCTGACTCTCCATGTGCAGTCGGAACCTGGGACTACATTGCTTCAAACTGTAAGCCCATCTGATAAATCCCTTTATTCAAATATACTCATTCTGTGTATTCTGTTAATCTAGAGAACCCTGTCCAATACAGGGAAGTAAGGGAAATAATTAGGGTTAGATCATGAAGTTCAAGGTAAAATGTTTGAAAAGAAAAGTGTAAAATTAAATATATGATCATTCTTAAAAGTAAACCATTTTAAGTTCTGTTCCATTAAAAGAAAATTCAATTACTGGGTTATATTAACATTGTAGAATGGGTTTTAAAATTTGTAAAATGATGGAAACACATTAAGAAAATATAAGCAGAAAGGAGGCAACATATATGAATAATCTAAATTCCTGGTAATGTAAACAGAGCTGTAATTGGATAACTTCTATAGTAATTTTGGCTACAAATTCTAATGCACACATTCACTTTCTATTTACTCCATAATTAATCAATTGAAGTGTTTTTTTTTAATTTATGGGGCACTTAAGGGTTAAAAAAGCAGATAGCTTTTCTTTTTATTTTATTGTCAGTGTAGTGACTACTTTGAAGAACTATAAATGTGGACTTGAATTTTAGTCAGCAAACAGCATTCATAGGTCTTATTTCATCGTGAATCAAAAAATATAAATATTTCAATAGTTCTTGTTTGGAGATGATGCTATTATTCCATTGTTTGCTTTTAGTGTCAAGGAAGTTAGGTCAGATGTGGTTTAAAAAGTTCAATTCTGACTCCATGGAATATTATTTACAGAGATGTGAACTCTGCAGCTTTTATGGATACTCAATACACATTGCCTCACTAATGGTTATGAAAAGCCATATATTCAAAAAAAAATTGAGCAGACTATTCTTATTGTTCCTTTTACCCCCTCTTCTTCCTGTCTCATTTACCTTACAAACACCATTAATCATTAACAGTGTTTTGGAAATAGATGACATAATGATAAAATATCTAGATAAGAAAGACTGAGTTCTAGCATTAATACATCTTTCACTAAGAATTGGTTGAGCAAAATAAAGTCATTGGCCATCATAAAATCTATGTGTGAAACAAAACATTCATCATCATGATGCAAGATAAACATCAGGGGCCTTATAATCAGAAAGAAATTGTTTCCAAAATGTTAACTCTGCTTCTAATTACCTCTAGAACTCTAGATTGTATTTTATGTCCATAAACTATGTTTCCTTTTTCAGAAAAATAAGGATAGGAATTCATTCTACAAATATTTCTATAAAAACACGATAAAATCATGTTTGTAAAGTACAATGTGACCTTAAAATGTATATACCATATATGCAATTACATTGTTTTCACTGAAAATAAACTTGTGATAAATATTGCCATCCCTTACACATTGGAAATTCCTTTGTATGAAAGACCAGAGAAATTTAAACCCAAATTAAATGCTTCAATACCAAAACAAACAAACAGCTAGGCAAAACCATACAAAACAATTGTAAAATTCCCACTTGTACACCCAATAAACTGCTAACTTTCCAAGGTTCAAGTACTTAGCCACCTCTCTGTTCCAAAGCCACCCTTCTTTGCCTGCCTTATGATACAGTTTTCTTTTGCCAGGTGCCACATCATTGGGTTCTGTCAGTAGAGGATAGAGGAAGGAAATCTCAGAAGGAAGCTTCTCTTCCTGGTTCCAGTGGGTTTCTGTTTTCTTCTACAGTGTAACACACATTTGGTTTCCTCCCAACAAATCTTACTAATAACCCTGTGGGTTCCCAACTATATTCACCAGGACTCTTAAGTGTTTTCTTGTGTATTAATCCTAACGTGCAGCACGTTATAAAAAATCATCCCACTCTCCCTTGAACAATGACCCTATTATCTTCTAGGTGGTGTGTGTGTGTGTGTGTGTGTGTGTGTGTGTGTGTGTGTGTGTGCATACTATTTCTATCAAGAATACCTCTTTAGTATTTACCTTCAACCCTATAGATAGTGACTGCTCCCTTTAGCTATGATTGTTTTATTCTTTAAGGTTTTCTTAATCCTCTTAAATAGTTGATCCTCTGTTACTAATTAATGATTTGTTACATTAAAATTCCCTATTTAGATTGCTGGTATAATTTCGAACTCTAGACTGAACTTTGGCACTTTTTTTCACATTCAACATTAACAATATCAAATGTAATATAAACTTGGCATTATTCTGAACTAAGTACCTCTAAAGTATATAAAACTTTACAAATTTGTGATTATGGTTCTTAAAACTGCACATAACTTCAAAATTATTGATTTTCATTGGATAAAAGTAAATTTAAAGTTCATAACAGGTTTCAAACACATTTAACAATGTGTTGGTAAGCTGGCCATGGTGGTACACGCTTGTAATTCCAGTACTTGGGAGGCTGAGACAGGAGGATCACAGGTTCACGGTCAGCCTCAGCTATATAGTGAGGCCCTCTGCAACTTAGTAAGACCCTGTTTCAAAATGAAGAATAAAAAATAGGGCTGGGGGTGTAGCTCAGAGGTAGAATGCCCCTGGGTTCAATCCCCAGTACCACAAAATAAATAAATAAATAAATAAATAAATAAATAAAATAATATCTTTGAATAAGATGAACTCAATGCACAAAGCAAGGAGTGGACAAAAAAGAAAAAAGTTGTGCTAGAGTTGAAGTCCTGGTCTCTATATAAAGCTTTGTCAGTATGTTTTGTTGCTTTGCTATTTAATTTTCAAAGGTACATTTACCATGAATAAACTTAGTAATTTTTACATCATATATATATAACATATCTATATGTATATATACACAAATACATATATACAAACATATATATTTGTATAAATATATATAACAATATATATGCAAATATATAATGTATTTACATATAAATACAAATATATATGACACATATCTATTTGTATATATACACAAACACACAGAGGCATACACAGATTTGGTTCTATCCATATTTTATGCTGCCATACCATATTCACTAAGATTCTTTACAAAGTAATAAAATACCCTGTGTTCTAGTTTGTAACCTAAGATGTATGTCCCCAGAAATTTTTCAAATGCCTCTCATCCAATATTGAAATTATTTCCTTTTTTTCTTACACCAATCTTACTAAAACATAAACCTGTTTAGATTATTTTTACCTCTTCTATGGCTAATATAAGATGACAATGAGAAAAATTAATTTTCTGCTACTGAAATGGAGAAAATTGACACTTATTTTTCTCTAAGCCATTCAAAGCACTTAGTAACTGATAACAAAGGCAGTGACTTATCTCCCTGAACCTCAGACAGGATTTGCTGTCAGACACAGTGTGGTGTTCATGAACATTACAGTTACTGTGCAAATTTGGTTCCATTAGTATGCTAGTGTATTTCATTTAAATCTATTCTATTTCATGCATTCTTATTAATTCACTTAAATATGAGTATAAAGAAAAATAATAATTTTCTCCACCTTTTGGGGTATTTATGAATTTTCAAGATGAATACTGCATGCTCATATTCTTAATGAGTTATTTTTTCCAGTAAGTGTAATAGAGATTTTATATGGAAAAAGAATCTAGTTTCATCTTTTAAAGCCCTGACATACACAAGACTCAAAGGAAAATATTCATCTCATATGTACAAATAATTAAATAATATATATATGTATATATAAGGTATATATCTGATATATACATATAAACATAATATTTACCAGATATATATTTTATTATTTCCACCTAAAATCAAATACACAAAAGATGAAAATGCAGGAGTAAAAACTGTGCATGTATGTTTTTATCACATTAGACTCACTATGATGTATAATTGCAAAACACTATAAAAAAATAAAAATAAATTTTAAGTTTGATTTTAAACATTTTCAAAATATATTCATACTGTGACACAGTATCATATAGTGTGTGTGATGATAGTTCTTTTTTTTTTTTTTGCGGTACCGGGAATTGAACGCAGGGGCATTTTACCTCCGCGCTACGCCCCCGGCCCTATTTTTTATGCTTTATTTTGAACCCGGGTCTCGTGAAGTTGCGGAGGGCCTCACTAAGTAGAGAGAGAGAGAGAGAGCTGAGGCTGGCCGTGAACCCAAATCCTCTGGTCTCCACCTCCCAAAGTACTGGGATTACAAGCGTGCGCCACCACGCCCGGTGTGTGACGATAGTTCTAAAAATTTACATTTATATGGCAATGTGTTCATAGTACATAGATAAGATAAAATTATATAAAATGTGACCATACACATTTTGTTTTGTTTTGTTTTTTGCAGTACTGGGGATTGAACCCAGGGGCATTCTACCTCCAAACTATACCCCCAGCCCTATCTTATTTTTTTATTTTGAAACAGGGTATCACTAAATTATGGAGGTTCTAAATAGCTGAGGCTGGCCGCGAACCTGTGATCCTCCTGTCTTAGCCTCCCAAGTACTGGGTTTACAAGCATGCACCACCATGCCTGGCTGACCATACACGTTTTAAATAACAGTAGATTCTTAGAAGGACAGAACTGAAATTTGTAAGAATTTCCTCTGGGAGCTTTGGTTAATAACAATTTATTGAATAATTAAAACAGCAAGTATTTATACTATTTGAAGCAAGGATATGAAGAAAAGAGCATATTCATATAATTTCTTATACTCAGGGTAGTTTTCTCACTTTTAATTTTTTGTATTTGACATGTAATGTAGTCACAATAAAACACAATAAAATTATTATAATTTTGAATATAAACTAAAAACCTATAAATTTGTATTACATAACATTTCTTATATTGTATTTTCAAATAGTTGATTACAGTAGTTTTTAAAACAAAAATTGATAATATGTTTATGTAATTATATTTAGAAACATCTATAATTTTTGTCACTTTATATCATTTTTGGATGGCAACAGTACTTTATACTGTTAAATATATTAATTCATAGTTATAAATTATTTCCTACACATTTAGTAGATAATTTCTCATTTTCTATCCCTGGATTTCTTGGCCTTAATAATTCCTCTAAAATTTTCCTTGTCCCTTATGAAGAAAGGTTTAAAAAATTGTGTAGAGTTTTGGAGAAAATTCTGAGGGTAGTTTATATGTGTGTGCATGTATGTATGTGTATATACATATATATATGTATATATATAAATATATGAACATACTTATATGTATAAATATTTATATATATATTATGTATGTATGCACATGTATGTATATATATAGTCATATATATGTATATTTATGTATGTATATATGTAAAACAGTTCCTACCTCTGAACATTTTATAGGTAAATTATGTAATTCATCACATAACATAAGGCAGAATCTAAATATAAAAAGAATAACTCAAACAATAATGGATATCAGGAAGAATTCCAAAAAGAGTTGACATCTGGGGTGGGCGTTGTAAGATTTGAGTAAATGGTGTTAGGGATGTATGACATTCCATGAAAACAAGTGGCAAGAATAAACATGAGGAGGCAGCAAGCCAACAGCTGCACTTGCAGCAGTGAAAATCCACCAGATTTGCTGTAGCTGAATACAGGAATTAGCAACAAGGCTGGAAGTGAGGCTTGTATGCCAGCTAGCTGGTTATAACTTTACTGAAAAGTTAGTGAAGATGCTATGGAAGAAACGGGGAAGTGCTATGACAAAAGCAGCATTCTGGGAGATTCTTTGATGCTGATAGGCAGGACAGACTGGTGGAGGGACAGAGAGCAGAGCTAGACAGACCCCCTGGGAGGCTTTGCTAGTACTCCGGAATTCATTAGTACTCCAGGAATTAGTACTCCAGGAATTCATTAGAGTCAGAGGATACACAGTACAAACAGAATGTAAAAGATACCTATGAAAGGTATGTAAGTGAAGACTGAACAAAGTGTGGCTGTTAATTGAATCTCAGGAAGAAACTGAGGCATCTGGAAAAGCTATTGACATTGGATAAACAGGAAAATTGGTGAATGGAAACAAGAAAGTGAGAGGAGAAGCCAGTTTGGGGAAGAAACGTGTAGATTAGTATTAGCCACATGAAAATCAAGATTTTGTAAAATAGGGCTAAAAAGGCCCAGGTAAATGTAGAAATATCTGACTTGAGGAATAGAGACCTGGATCTGGCATGTTGACTCAAGCATCTTTTTTTTTTTTTTGCCTCAGGCTGCGTTTGGGATGAGGTGCTGGCCACAGGCTTCCTCTTTGAGTCTCCCAGCATCTTTGGCCTGAGAGGAGGGTTTAGTTGGTTCCAGAAGCAGACCCAGCAGCCTGGAACTCCAAGACCTTGTGGCTTGTAGATTTTGTCCTTGACATCCAAGTAGCAGCTGTGGTCAGAGGGTTGTCCCGGCGCAGGCCAGGAAAGCACTGCAGCACCGCCTCCAAGAGCTTTTCACATTTCTCACTCATTTTTATCATTTTAAAATAATCATAGCCAGGTGTGGTGGCGCACGCTTGTAATCCCAGTACTTTGGGAGACAGAGACCGGAGGATCCGGATTCGCGGCCAGCCTCAGCTCTCTCTCTCTCTCTCTCTCTCTCTCTCTCTCTCCCTGTCTCCTTCTCTCTCTCTCTCTCTCTACTTAGTGAGGCCCTCCACAACTTCATGAGACCCGGTTTCAAAATAAAGTATAAAAAATAGGGCCGGGGATGTAGCGCGGAGGTAGAACGCCCCTGGGTTCAATCCCTGGTACCGCAAAAAAAAAAATCATGCAAATATTCATAAACAAGTAGTAAATTTTATTTCTCTGAAAATCAATTTTGCTATTGTAAAATTGATAATTAACAAAAAATCACTGATTTTCTGCAGAAATTTTAAGTAGAGATTGTTCTATTTTGATTTCTGTTTGCTTGTTTTGGAAAATAATAGAAGATGCTTCAATAACTAACAATTTGTTCATTAGGGTTAGGGTCCATCTACACATATTTATAATTATTAATTTCAGTTTATATGATATGTAGAGAATATTTACAAAATGATCTGATTTGGTTTCTTCTAAAGTTTTGAAATCAATTGTGCAGGGTTCATGCGGAAAAAAAGGGTATACCTGAAGCATAACATTACCTCAGTTGAAGAGGAATGTGATGAGATAAAGAATGTTTTGATTCAGAAGTGGCAACATAAAAACACTGAAGCCAGATGTGGTGGTGCACTCCTGGAATCCAGTACTTGGAGGCCGAGACCAGCCTCAGCAACTTAGTGAGACTCTCAGAAACCCAGAGAGAACTTTTTTCAAAATAAAAAATAAAAAGGGATGCGGGGGATATAGCTCAGAGGTAGAATGCCCTGGTCACACACACACACACACACACACACACACACACACACACAGAAAAAAAGAGATTCTGTTTAAAACTTTCAAATTTAAATGTATTTAATTTTTAAAAATTTATACACAGTGACTTTACAGAAAACACTCAAAGCGAACTTTTAGTTACTATTTTATCCAAATTGCCAATTTTGTTATTGTATTTCCCCAATCGAATGATGAATTTTTATCAGTGATCACTATATATCAAATATATGTTTGTATTAGATATATAGTGATCACTATATACCAAATATACATCAAATATATCAAATAAATATAAATAATACATTTATACACAAAGTGTCTAAAACAACCTAATTATTGGTTTTCAATTTTATGCTGTGACAATAAAAAATATAAAATAATTTCAAAATTAAGGTCAATTCAGATAGGCACCACTTAATGTACAACTTTCCCCTAAAGTTCATATTGCTTTAAAGAAAAATAAAATTTCCAATAAAACACTGGTAAATATTCTACAGGTCTATATAAATCCAAAAACTCAAATATACAAAATATGTTCACAATTATGAAATGTTTTTGGCTTTGCTGTTATTTATTGTAAAATATAATTTTAAAATTATTCTCATATCATTTCTCTAAGATAAAAAGAGTGATATTATGGATGGACATTGTAAAATGGCTTTGACAACTCCCAATATTCCCTTTATGGTTATTATTATTAATTATTAATTATATTTAGTGTACTTTTTTGGTGCATTGTGATTACACATCATGATGAAGTCCAGAGAGATAAGGACATTCATGCACACAGCACTTGGAGAGCTTTCCCTGGGATCCCGCCCTGCCCCTCCCCTTCCCAATGCTGACATTGAGGTTGGCATTGATAATTTCATGTACGTACATAGCATCGTGATGTTGAATAATGAAGCACATAGCCTAACATTTTTATATAACCTTTATTTTTGATCATCTGTAGATGTGTAAAATATATTCATTTTAAATACTCACAAATTATATTTTAATATACAGGAAAAATATCAAGCTAAAGAATAAAATTGGAATGCTAATTTTAGTTCAGACTTTTAACATAAGATAGCATACTAATATAGAAATTAATATCTGATAATATTCAAATGATCAATTATCAAAAAGATCTAAGGCAACACCTGGAAGATATTACAAATAATTAGAATCTAAGAAGAGCTATAATTGCAACAGAATATGTTTAGAAAAAGTATAGAGTAAGGCTCTTGATTGGATTCCTAGCACCACCAAAATATATATATTATTAAGTAATATCACACTGTGATGGGAAATTGTTCTGGGGCAAATCCACTACTATTTTTTGTCATAAATTGATATGGATTGGTAAAATATTTTCATAATGTACAAAATCTTTGAAGGGTTTTATATGAAATGTCATTATGTTTTAGACAAATTGCACTTTTCTAGTGTCAATATAGATCATAAAACATAGTGAAAGTAGACTAAACCATAAGGAACCAGGAATCTTAAAGGTAAAAATTTTAAAAAGTAGGTTTTAAATAGCCACAATGTTATTATAAATTCTCTGAAATAGAAATCAAATAAGCATTTTGATATTATTCAGTTTGAGCAAAATTGATACTACTAAACATTTTATAAAGCAAAATGTGAATGACATTATAATTTTACCTTTAGTAATAATTATATAACATTCTGACAGTATAGCATGAGATTAAAATATTTAAAGAAAAGTGAGCTCTTTCCAAACAAAAGTAGAAATATGATTAATATTATTTTATCTTATAACTATTTCAGTGAAAGGAAACAGTCACAATATTACAGAAAGATGAAAACAACTCATAAGGATAGAAATTACTTTGGAAACCAGCATTTTTTAAATTATTCTTTTTAGACTTAATGACAGTATTTGTATTAGAGCACTTTGTTTTTTGAAATACAATGTTATTTTATCTTCATTCAAGTTTTATTTACGCTTTAGCTAATCTTCAAATTAATTATAGTATACAAGAGGTTTGCCCATGTTGGGTTATTTACTCCTATTCTGATGAAATGATGGAATAGCAAGTAGAGATGATGACTAGATTTTGATTTCTGTCTGAAAACTGCTTAGTTGTTTTGAGGAAAAATACAAGTTCAATATTAAAATAGATACATTTATAACATATCCATATATGCTTCATTCCTTTTAAATTTTTAATTTATTTTGCTACTCGGGATTGAACACAGGGGCATTTGACCTTCAAGCTACATCCTCTGACCTTTTTTTTTTTATTTTCTAACAAGGTCTTGCTAAGTTGCTGAGGGTCTCCTAAGTTGCTGATGCTGGCCTGGAACCTGTGGTACTCCTTTCTCAGCCTCCTAAGTACTGGGATGACAGGTGTGTGCCACCATGCTTAGCCGAACTTCACTCTTGGTGATTTGATAATTTCAGTTGCTTCTCAACAAAAATTAAAAATATTGTAAGTTGCAAATACAGTCAATAGATTTAACATACCCAATATCTTAGGTTGGTAGCATAGTACATTGTAGAGCAATGTGACTTTGATGGTTGTTTATCATGGTATCATACTACGTGTTACTTACCCAGGATAAGTTTGAAATTCAAAATTTGAAGTTCAGTTTCTACTGAATTAAAATTATTTTCAAAATGTCAAAACATCCTAAATTAAACCATTGTAAGGCAGGGTCCTTGTATAATATACATAGAACATACTATACATAAGACATTACTACATTACTATATAATATACATAAGACATACATCTCCTGTGAGAATCTCCTATAATTTTATGCAATAATAATATGTATTACCTCAATAAGCAAGGAGGATAAGACTTGGAAATTGTATGTTATTATATTTAGATCGTGACTACAGGGTATACAAAAAAGAATAAGAGTAGACTACTTGAGAAACACTTTGAATAAATAAAAATATCTGGGACTAAAATAAAGCGAAACAAATGTAAAGTTGTGCAATTAGTGATACATTATTATCTTAGATAATTTTTGGTGGAATATCATGTGAATACAATTTCTAGAATTTGCCTTCCCCCATGTTGTAAAGCAAATCCGTTTTATCTAAATTAGAAGCGTGAAATAATTTTTCCCAGGAATTTTCTTTTTTAAACCCCACTTATCTCTTGCTTGGAATGTCTATGATATAAATATTTTGAGTGTGTACATATTTAGAAGTGTCATATATAATCTACGTAGACTTTTGAAAAATTAAAATTTTTTGTTTATGCCTTAAAATTTAATAATGAAATGGAAATTGAAATAATAACCAAAGAATGTAGTAGGTATAAAATAACATTTGATTTTGATTATTTTGAACAGTAAGCATATGTACCATTACTCCATACTTAGTAATATGTAAAAAGATTGCATAACTAATTTTAAAAAGTGATTTCAAAAGAATAGAGAATTTGATCATCTCAATTCCCTTTAACTATCACTCTGAAGTCGGAATACTGGGATATCTTCTCTTAATGCTCCTAAGTATATTAATCCAGTCACCTTCACCAACCTGCAACTGAGCTCTAGAATAACTTTATATATAGTGGGTAGTATATTTTAGTTGCGACTATGAGAGAACACTGAAATCTGCCACCTCTCATGTAAGGATGCCAAGAAATTTTGATTATAAGAATGAGACATTCATAAACCAGGCATTGTCTTTTCCACTTGAAAGCAAGGGCTTTTTTGATATATTCACAGAATTTTTAAAAAATTCATTCTCTCTATGTTTTTCTTAAACAGTTATTAGTATTTTTAAGAGAAGCTGGGGAGATGATAGGAGCTAGAAGAAAGGAAAATCCTAAGGCAAAAGGAAACAGGAATGCCAAGGAGAAGATGTTTCAGACTTCCGAGCCAGGATTGGAATGGGAGACATAACTCTGTGAAAGATCAATATAAAATATATTTTGCTCCTTGGGGATTGTTTGATTTTCCATGACCCGCTGATGTGGCAATAGAAAAAGTGAAAAGGTATCTCTAAAAGGAAAAAATAAGGATTTTTCTACTTTGACCTATAGTTTCTTCTAGTATTGATTTTCATTTTTGAAATTCACAGCACAAGTGAGCAGTGGGTCCAAATACTTCCATGTTCAGTGTCTCAGAATCATTGCACAGGACCCAAGTGGATGAGTGAGGCAAGACAATGTGTGCAAGAATTAGAGTGTCTGAAGAAGATGTGAAGCAGCCTCTGGGTTTGGGTGCTGGAAGTCCAGCCTACGTGTCCTTTGAGTAAACTATGTAGATAAGAACTTAGTGAACATTAGGGATTTGAAACTTATAATTGTTCATCCATCTAAAAGTACTCATTTACTCTACAATGTAATTTGTGAAATCATAATCTATAAGAAACCAACTAAGAAATCTTAACAGCAATTACCACTGAAGCACAAAGTTCAATCTTGAGTTCTGAATTGGAATGTATAAATGCATTTCACTTCTACATGGAAATAATTCATCTACAACACATAATATTATAGATAGTCTTAGAAGAAAGATTAAAATATTATTTTTACAAAAACATGAAACAAATATTGAAAACAAAGTGAACTATATTTTATTCCTGAATACTATTAGTATTTATAACTATTAGCTAATAGTAACATAGTTACTACTACTAGCTACTACTAGTTATTGGTTACAATAATTATTTGTTATTATAGTTATAACGAATAACTAGTAGTAACTAATAATAGTAGTTGTAGAGTAATATTGGTTCAATAATTCATACCAAGATTTCCCTGTTTTGTGTGTGTGTGTGGGGGAAGTACTGGGTGTTGAAACCAGGGGTATTATACTTCTGAGCTACATTCCCAGCCCTATTTATTTTTATTTTGAAACAGGATCTCACTAAGTTGTTGAGGCTGGTCTCAAACCTGCAATCCTCCTGTCTCAGCCTCCCTAGTACTGGGATTGTAGGTGTGCTCCACCTTGACTGGCTGTCCTATGATTTTTTTTTTTCCGGTACCTGGGATTGAACCCAGGGGCGTTCTACCTCCGCGCTACAGCCCCGGCCCTATTTTTTTATACTTTATTTTGAAACCGGGTCTCACGAAGTTGCGGAGGGCCTCACTAAGTAGAGAGAGAGAGACGGGGAGAAAAAGAGAGAGAGAGAGCTGAGGCTGGCCGCGAACCTGGATCCTCCAGTCTCCGCCTCCCAAAGTACTGGGATTACAAGTGTGCACCACCATGCCCGGCTGTCCTATGATTTTTGAAAGCAACATTTCATTAGATTCTCACATCTGTCACTTTAGTTATCTCCACAATGTAGGTGGTAAAAATGAGTTATAAAAATTGAGAAGTTGTTTATGCGCTATAACTATAACAGATTGGATTAATTTTTAACAATTAAAAGGAATGGGATAAGCCAGGCGTGGTGGCGCACGCTTGTAATCCCAGTACTTTGGGAGGCAGAGACCGGAGGATCCAGGTTCGCGGCCAGCCTCAGCTCTCTCGCTCTCTCTCTCCTTGTCACTCTCTCTCTCTCTCCTTAGTGAGGCCCTCCGCAACTTCGTGAGACCCGGTTTCAAAATAAAGTATAAAAAATAGGGACGGGGGCGTAGCACAGAGGTAGAACGCCCCCGCGTTCAGTCGCCAGTACCTCAAAAAAAAAAAAAAAAGGAATGGGATAAATTTTAGTAAGATCTAGTTTATAGGACTTGGGAGGGTTTTTAAATTAATAATTCTTCTAACCATGCATTGTAAAGCACTCCTGTAATCCTAGTACTTGGGAAGCTGAGACAGAAGGATCACAGGTTTGAGGGCAGAGAGGAGTAACTTAGTGAGACCCTGTTCCAAAATAAAAAATAAAAAGGGCTAGGAGTGTAGCTCAGAAGTTGAAGATCCCTGAGTTCAATCCCCAGTACCATACAATAAATGAATGAATAAATAAACAAATAAATAAATATCAATAATTATTTTAAATATGGTTTCATGTAATAGGAACTATGAAAACAGCAATTATTTGTAATTCATTTTGAGCAGGTGTTGTAAATGAACATTATCTGTACTATTTTGTGATTTGCTAGACATTGTAATAAAATTGTGAATATCTCAATGTATTGTGTTTGTTGCATACACAATAAAACATAAAAATGGTGATACAGGAGACTTAGGAAAACACTTTGACAAAATTAAAAACCCCATATATTACAGTGCCGGAGATATGGGCCACCAGTCAGGAAGGTAGCTGTAACCAGGCAGGCCAGGGAGCCACCATCTAGTGGAACAACACTTCTACTGCTTGCTTTACTCTACCCATGATCTCCCTCTTTTGACCATCTTTTGAAAGAAGAAACATTTTCTATTTTCACAAAAGCCAGAAAAATCTGGCGACCTCAGGAAATTCACAAATTGATCAAGCAGATGATGCAAGATTTCTGTGTTTTATTAAGTTTTGAACAGATTTAAATTGCAAAGCCAAAGCATGAGCACTTGCTGTGTGCTTTATTTTATGCTTTGTATGCATTATCAGTTAACCTTCAAATAAAAAAAATCTTTTTTTTTGGTACTGAGGATTGAATGCAGGGTCATTCAACCTCCAAGATACACCCCCAGCTCATTTTATATTTTATTTTGAAACAGGAACTCACTTAGTTGCTGAGAGTCTACTTAAACTGCTGAGGCTGGCCTCAAACCTGTGATCCTCCTGTCTCAGCCTCCCAAGTGTGCATCACCACTTATGACTATGTGTCCATATTTTATAATTGAGAAAACTGAAGCTTAGGAAAATTATATAGTTGCTTAATAAAACCAAACTGTTAAATTGGAGTCTTTTCTTTTTAAGGTACTTGAGATTGAATCCAGGGATACTCTACTACTGAGATATATCCACATCCTTTTTTATTTGTTATTTTGAAACGGGGTCTCAAATCCCCAGGCTGTTTTTGAACTTGAGAGACCCTCCTGCATCAGCTGGGATTACAAAGCAAGTGAAACTGCACCTGGCTAGAGAGTCAGTTCTTAAATTTGAGTGTCTCTGACTCCAAAAGTTACCATGTTTTCACTATACAGGGATGTACATTTAGCAAGAAGTTAATTGAAATAAAGGCTAAAAGAACACAATTAATTGTAAAGCAACTTCTGCTGTCACTAGTGATTATCATTTGGCTTAATTTGTTTTTGAAATATTTTCTTATGATTGAACAATTTTTTAACTTTGCATGAATCCCAGTTCTAGAAAGTATTTGAGAATAATAAGCTGGAAGTTACTACTTCTAATGACATAAGATATTAATATTTATAGAATTTCCCCTATAACTCACAACGGTGCAGCTTAATGAACAATAGAAAAATAGAAAAATTGGATGAGTGCATCCAAAATTCAAATTATATCAAGTAGGATCTCTAAGGAACTCCAAGTTACTGTAACTACATCATTACCGTACACCATGCAAAGAAATTCCAGATTAGCACAGCCAATACATCATAAATGTGCCTCTGGGTCACCTTCTTCTACCACGACACTGGTAGGAATCAGGTAGGAATCATGTTAATGCTGTCACAGAAGAAAAATGCTTGGAAAAATGTTTCATTCTCAGAATTGTTGTCAATGGTTATGGTATATAGAATCTTGCTAATCAAGCCCACTCTAGGCTTTCTCTCCCTCTCTCTCTCTCCATCTCTCTCTCTCTCTCTCTCTCTCTCTCTCTCTCTCCATCTTTTACCTTTTGTTTGGTTTTATTTTTGTTTTTATTGCAACAGTCCATTATGATTTAAAAATATTATATTCCCATATGTAACAAAATGCCAAGGGAAAACATTGTTTATTATCTTGGAAGAAAGTCACAAGTATCTCTCAGAAATTTAGACCTGAGATTAAACATAGGAATTCTTCCTTTGATATTTTAGAGAATTTGAATTGGGGATTTCTGCAATTCCGAACAGATGAAACTGTATGCTGAAAAAGATAGTTATATAGATATGGAGAAAGTGAGAGTGAGAGAGAAAAGAGAGAGGAGAAATCTTCCTCAACTTATTTGAAACTTTGGAGATTTCACATGACATAGGACATTTAATTTGGAACAGTACTGTGAAAGGTTGGACAATTGGTCCCCCTATGAATGGTCATAAATTATTAACTAAGCCTTTAATTTGAGGGACCCAATATGAAGATATTACTTTTGGTGTATATAGTAGACATTAAATTTGGAAACCCAACATTGAAGATATTACTTATGGCATATATTTATACACTACTTTTGGTGTATATATTATAAAAATATTAATTTCCCCATTTTATGGTCCTGTAGGAGATGACATATATCTCAACTTCTAGGAGTCAGACTGAGTTTTTCAATACTTGCTATAGCTACCATTTATACAAGTTATAAGAGCTTCCAACTTCAGGGGAGCTATGATTCCACTGGGCAGGTTCTAGCACTGCTACATACTTTACACTTACAATAGAAATATAGAGGCCAATGAATTCAATTTCTCACATCATCATGCTCATCTTCTATAATCTCCTTAGGAAATTCACCGAGTTCACGTTTCCTGTGATGCTAATATCAAATAATAAATCTGACCTCATATGTGGTTATGTTTTTATTGCAGACATAATGTTTAGGAATATTTAATTCTTCTTGTTGGTAACAAATTGGAGTTTAAACATGAGTTGCATTTCCTCACCCAAATCTACAAGGAAACATGCAAAATAAACACAAGCACCTTTAGCACATGGCTTCTTTGCAAGCCTCCACCACTTCCTCATAACTTCCTACTTTTGTACTCTTTTCATAGTTCATCTGCTTCTTTTCTTTTTTATGTTTTGCTTTTTTCTTACTTTTATTGTTATATTGTAATTACACATCATAGTGAGTTTCAAAAGGATACAAACATACTTGTACACATCACTTGGTATATTTTCCTTCATATCCTATCCACTACCCTCTCCTCCCTCCTCGTACATGTTAGTGAGGTGAGTTTTTTAGTGATAACTTCATATATGGACATAATATTATTTGAACTGTTTCCTTCTTCTGTCCTCCTTTTCCCCCTCCTCAACTCCCTCCCTCAATCCCCTCCACTATTCTACTTGTCTATAAGGCATAGCTCAGCTTCTTAAAAAGAAATTTCAAGATGATTTAGTAATTGAATCTTCCTGTTACAAAATGTGTCATTTTTGCCTTAGTTTTCAACCTTTTTATATTTCTCTTTCAAAGTTCTAGAATAATCTTTTTGTTGTCAAATCTAGTGGATACCGTGAAATTGAATGAAGAAAAGAAAACTGATACCTATTATCAACAAAATTGCTATAAACCACAGAAGTAATTTCATTTGAAACAAAATTATGTAAGATGAAGCCAACCAATCATTAAAGAAGAAATTACAGTTCCATCTGTACTAAAAATAAGATAACTACAATGAAAAATTACATAACAGTTCCTTTTTGTGAATATACATTTTGTATAATAATAGATTTTGTTGTACTTTTATTGGTGCATTGAAATTATACATCATAGTGAGGTTCAAAAAGATACAAATATACATGCAAACAGGCCTCAGTGTGTTTCCCTCTGAATCCCATCCCACTTCCCTGCACCCCATACATTAATGAGTTTGTATAGTATAGCCACTTTGATTGACAATTTGGTGGTTTCTTTAAAAAAAAACATACTCTTATTTGAAAGACTGTGCATAGGACAATATAGTATATAAAATAATATATACCCTTATCATCTCAATACTGAGTAAATGAAGGTCAGTGAAAAATTGCTTTTTTTTTTTTGCAGTACTGGGAATTGAACCCACGGGCATTCTACCTCTGAACTACACCCCCGGCCTTACTTTTTACTCTTTATTTTGAAACAGGGTCTCACTAAGTTGCAGAGGGCATCACTAAGTAGCTGAGGCTGGCCGCGAACCAGATCCTCCTGTCTCAGCCTCCCAAGTACTGGGATTACAAGCGTGTGCCACCATGCCCGGCTGCTTTTTTAACAAAATGAGAGAAAATAAAACTCAGGACTTTTTAAAGGAAATCTCATTTGCTGATATTGTTGGTTGCACCTGTTGCTTTTTAAGATCCTATTTGTTACTAAAACAGTTATTTACTAAGCATTGATGATTATCTAATTAGACTTTAATTCATGTTCAAAAAGCAGGCTCTGTTGTTTGTCAAATGGTTTCTGAACCATCTGATAGTGTTCACAGCAATGGATGTAACTCATATTGTGGCAAAGGCTTCTACTTCATACCCAGGAAAGAAAATGAGAGTATGAAATATGCATATGCCATTCAGTATGCAGCTTCCATTTTAATCTATTGACTACAGTAACAGTGAGTATCTGAAAAAAAAAAGAAGTCAACTCAGACTAATATGAAACTATAAATATTCATTGAAATTTTTACAATAGTTTATCTCAGTTCCTGCCACTACAGTACCATTAAAAATCAGAATGATTCTGAATATGATGATAAGGACTTTCTGGAAAGTGTTATTAAGATGCATTCTTTTTGTTCATTAAATGAAATTGATTTTATATACTTATTATAGAGGAAGCAAAGTCAGTTAAAAAAATAAAGATTTTAACTCCGCTAATTCTTTTTGAGAGTAAGGTTAACTTCCTCTATTTACTGGGGATTTAATCAAGTTTTCCAGGTATATCTATCCCTCATCTCCTTTTCTCAGATTGTCATCCCTGTTAGATCTGATTTAAGATTTTCATTGCATATTAATTTTTTTTAATTTTCCTGATTTTGATCCTTCCAAGAACAGAACATATATAAAATATTTTCCATCTTAATTAGATTATCACAAATGTTTCCAAGACAGTTTTATTCTTAAATATTTAAACAGTTTTGGAAATATCATTACCTTAGATATCTTACAAACTTCAGAAAATGGTTTGAAATCATTCAGACTCCTTTATAGTTTTTCATAACCTGGGTGTAGATTTATTTCATTTCCTCTGATCCAACATCCTAAGAAAAATAAAGTTACCAGGCACAATATTTTATATTTTATTTGACATGTAAAATTAAGTCATTATTAGAGATAATACATAATATAAAGAATTCCTTTTTCTACAAATATCACCTAATCTATAAAAGGAGACGCATTTGGCTGAAACTTGACTTTGGATATACACAAAGGATAAATAAAAGAGATGGCACTAAGCAGAAGTAATTTAAGAATGGGCAAAAGAAAACTGATAAAACATAGTGACACCCTCCCCACAATGTGTATAGTCTCAGCAAAGGAGCAAAAGAGATTTGTAAACTGATTAAAAACGGGCATTTATTAGAAGGAGAATATATTTAAAATTACCTGGAAAATATTTAAAAATATATACAAGCTCTGTGTTTTGTATATATCATCACACCAATCAGATTTCAGGAAGATGAAGTAGATTGATATAAAATACCAAAGAATTTCAGATAAATATAATCTGCTTTTATTAAATGGGTTAAATGGAATCCCAAACCAGTGAGGGCATTTTAAAAGAACAAAAATACCAACTTACTGGCAGTCTGGAAATGTTAGGGAGGGATCTTTTTTTTTTGGAGGGGGGAATTCAAGGTCTAGACAAGGCATTTGGTGGTCAAGGGCCCAGATTAATATTTTAGCCATGCACAAGATAATTCATAAAACTGTAAGTATAACTTATTCAAAATGTATTGGATACATTGGAAGACACTTATTCAGATAAGTAGATTTAACTAAGGATGTGCCACAAATGTATAGAGAAATCAATGGTCAGAGTCAATACTGCCAGTCGGATGTGGTGGTGCACGCCTGTAATCCCAGTACTTGGGAGGCTGAGACAGGAGGATAGCAGGTTTGAAAAGAGCCTTAGCACCGGGCGTGGTGGTGCACACTTGTAATCCCAGTACTTTGGGAGGCAGAGACCAGAGGATCCGGGTTCGTGGCCAGCCTCAGCTGTCTCTTTCTCTCTCTCTCTCTCTCTCTCTCTCTCTCCCTGTCTCTCTCTCTACTTAGTGAGGCCTTCCGCAACCTCGTGAGACCCGGTTTCAAAATAAAGTATAAAAAATAGGGCCGGGGGTGTAGCGCGGAGGTAGAGAGCCCCTGGGTTCAATCCCGGGTACCGCAAAAAAAAAAAGAAAAAAAAGAAAAGAGCCTTAGCAAGTAATGAGACTCTCAGCAACCTAGCAAGACCCTGTTTCAAAATAAAAAATGAAATAGGGCTGGGAGTGTAGAGGTAGAACACACTGGGTTCAATCCCCAGTATAAAAAAATCAATCAATCAATCAATCAATCAATAATGCCACAAATGTATGGAGAAATCAGTGATTGAACTTTATAAGTTTTAAAAGGCATCTACCCCTATGACTCATGACTCAACAATTGTAATCTTAGAGATATACCTTGGAAAATATATGCAACATGTGAGTAAGGAGATGCAAAGAAGAATGAAAAAATACCCATACTCGAATCACTCATACTGGGAAAAAATCTGAAAGTAACTTCTATGCTTCTCAACAAGGGTATTTCATCTGTTTCTTCCCAAATAGAGATGAAATAAATATGAAAAATGATAAGCACTCAATCATGATATGGTTATTTCTTAAGAAGGATGCATAAGGGTTTACCAGTAAGAAAGTATGTGCAAAGAACAGTAACATCATGTTTAACATTTTATTTTATTATTTCCCAAAGCTTAGATAGCCCCATCATAGATCCCAAATTCAATTCAGCTAGATTCCAAGTATACCTTCTAGTCTAGATTGATATTCAATCTCAGTCATTACAGCAGTCATCATTGCTTCTAAGGGATGTCATAAAGGATTTTGGAAAGGTTGCAAGGCCCCAGAAAATTTGCCACTTGATTCTTTTTGTGTGTGTGTGTGTGGTACTGGGGATTGAGCCCACGGGCTCCGAGCTACACCCCCAGCTCTATTTTTTTGTTGTTGTTCTTTATTTTGAAACAGAGTCTCACCAAGTTGTGGAGGGCCTCACTAAGTAGCTGAGGCTGGCCAAAAACCAGGATCCTCCTGTCTCAGCCCCCCACATACTGGGATTACAAGCGTGTGCCACCACGCCTGGCTACACCACTTGATTCTAAGCCCCATCTTACATTCTATCTTCTCCCTTTGCTCACTTAGGTCTTGCCAGTAGCCCTTCTACCTGTTCTGCAAATCTACAAAGATAATCCCTGCCCAAGGGACTGAACCTGATGTTCTCCCTGCCGAGGCGCCTCTGGTCACACACTCACATGCCTGCCTTCTTCACTTCCTTCAAGTCCTTGCTCACATATTACCTTAGAGGAACTTTCCTGTCAATCTATGAAGTGCTCAACACCTCCCCACCTTCCCTAATGCTCTGCAGTTTTAAGTTTCTCCTTCATAGGGCTTACTTATGATCTTGTAATAGAGGACACAGCTTATTAATTGGTTTATTGTTTGTTCCTAACCTTAAGGATGACACCAAGAAATGCCTGTTTTATTACTATTGTAATATCTGGTAGATACTTGAAACACTTTTTAAAGGAAGAGCTTCTGACTCAAATCTTTCATAGCTGCTACTTAGATGAGTGCGGTAGTAGCCAGTAGACTCTCAACATCTATCATTTCTGTTCTTATGTTTGGCAAGTTGCATGGAAGTACACACCTAAATTCAGAGCCCAGTGTCCGGAATCTAGGTTACAAAGGTATATCATGCAGTCACATCATTATTTGAGAATCTGTAAGGAGTCTTCCAATGAGCCTTGGACCTGCTCTAGCTATCTCCAATACATTCAAATATCAAGTTTTTAGAAGGCATTATTTTGTTTTCAAACATAACATTCTTCTTTCAACTTGATAAAATACATTGAAATTTAATCTCTTCATTACATTTTTCTATACTGGGCCTTGGCAATACAATGCAAAACTCAGACTGTGTCCCAAATGCACAAATCTGAACCAAGAGAGAATTGCAGAAAATGGCTGTTATCTTCTTGCAATGAGGAAAAATAAAACAATGAAGAGGAAAAAATCCTCAGTTAACTACCTTTTTATAAAATAGCAAAATGTAGATTGAGATTATAATGTTAGTCATTAAAATGATGTTTTCTGCTGTTATCTGATTGAACGCAGGGGCGTTCTACCTCCGCGCTACGCCTCCGGCCCTATTTTTTATACTTCATTTTGAAACCGGGTCTCACGAAGTTGCGGAGGGCCTCACTAGGTAGAGAGAGAGAGAGAGACAGGGAGGGAGAGAGAGAGAAAGAGAGAGAGAGAGAGAGAGAGAGAGAGAGACAGGGAGGGAGAGAGAGAGAGAGAGAGAGAACACGCGCGCGTGCACGAGCTGAGGCTGGCCGTGAACCCGGATCCTCCGGTCTCCGCCTCCCAAAGTACTGGGATTACAAGCGTGCGTCACCACGCCCGGCTCAGATAAGTATATTTAACTAAGGGTGTGCCACAAATGTATGGAGAAATCAGTGATCAAAATCAATACTGCCAGTGGGGCATGGTGGTGCACACCTGTAATCCCAGTACTTGGGAGGTTGAGACAGGAGGATTTTGGGTTTGAGGACAGCCTCAGCAACCTAGTGAGACTCTCAGCAACCTAGCAAGACCCTTTTTTAAAATAAAAAGTAAAAAAGGTTGAGGGTGTAGCTTGGAGGGAGAATGCCTTTGGGTTCAATTCCTAGTACCCCCCCACACACAAACAAAAAATGTCTTCTCATTTTTATTAGAAAATGAAGTTATGTGATTTGACCAGAGATACACCTTGAAAATATGTACACTACATTATCTATTATCTATGTGCACAGGGAAAAATAGTTTCGTGTTAGGAGTCCAGAATGACAGTTTCTGAATGAGCCCCAACTTGACCTTATTTTGTTCAGTGGCTTAAACAGCTTGGCTGATTACCCACATAAAATTTTCACTACCTAAACTCTATTGAATTAGGCAATACACAACCAAATCATACTCAAATGTAAAGGGTGAAAAGCCTAATTATATGTATCAATCAAACATTATTCTTTGCATATAAATATTGACAATATAATTGCCAATATTCAAGAATACAAAGAATAGCTAAATTTCAGAGAAAAATCTATATTTTACAAGAAAATGATGGGAAAAATACATGTTGTTTCTCTTTTATTTGGAAATGTAAGCACTTGCTTCTGTACAACAAAAAAAGAAAAATATCCAAATTCAATTACAAGCATTGTTCATCCCTTTTATGTGGCAATAGATCTCTTAACAATAAGAGAGATTTGAACTCACCATTGCAGCGTCCCATTTGTTTTAAGAGTATTAATTACTTGCATAAGAGAAGAAGAGCTGGGGAATGATGATTCTTTGTAGTCTCCCAATGAATTGATTATTCAGAGTTCACATCATTTAATTATAGGTTCTTTAAAATAGGGAATGACTGTTTCTGCTTACACCATTATTTGATCAAACTTATGAATTTTAGTCTTTTCTTCAAATTAAATGACTCCTTATTTTATTGAAAATTATTATTTTTAATTCTATCAATGACTTGAATTGTCTGATGTGTGATTCTGACAGGGAAAATGTACCTTTTTTCAAGAGAGTAAAAACAAGTTAAGTATCATGATAAGTATATATTACTTCAAGACAGTTCAATCATATTATCAAACTGTTTTCTAAATTAGAGGGTTAGAAACTGTAACATTCTATCCCCATTTCCCATCAATATGTTGTCAGGGGAAGGTTAACGATTTGAGGTCTGTGTTGAAAATGATGTGAGCAGGTAGCCAGGAGAATATAAAGCAGCAGCTAGGATTCGATTTTAGTAAAGGAATCCAGGCAGAGGAAATTTGCAGTGTAAGTGGGAAATTGGAAATTAATATACTGTATTAATATTTATGACATGTCATGACTAAAACAGAATTGAGCAGTTGTTTTCAATATTTACAAGGATATATTTGAAGATATGTGCATAAAGACAGGTACTCACACTCTACAACCTCAATCATATACAGGTAAAAAGGACAGATTTGTATCTCCCTTATAATCTGTGGATTCACATGACACATAAGCCCAGTTGCTTCTGAGTATTTCGAGATGCACACTTTGAGGACAGAGAGTGGAGTGCAGAATTCCTGACCACTCAATTCCTTTCCTCATGAAGAGTCTATTACCAATAAGACACTAGATAAAATGAGCCTACTGATTATAAGTTATTCACTTTAAAGTTGAAATAATTTAGAAAAAATAGTACATCTTTTCCCCTGTAAAACCAGGACTGGTGCTTTTAATTATAGTACAAATAATCTGGGTTGGTGAAGAAGCAAAGAAATGAGACACTTCTGATGAGAATGTAAGTTGTTTTTGAAAATACCTTCTGCAGTAAAATTTTCCAACATTACCAAAAACTTTGTTTTATTTTTTCTATGATTATATTAATCTGTGGGCTTTTAAATCAAAATAGGATAACAGTAATAATAAATATTAACATTAAAAAGAAAGAAAAGATGAAAGAAGGCTTGCCAGTAGGTAGATCAAATGATTTCTAGATAGCTTGCAGTTATTTAAGCATTATATACATCATCAGGGCAAGTATTATACTCATTGTCATAGACTGAAAACCAAAGCTGAGAATTCTACAAAGAAAGAAAGAGGACTCACCAACAGCAAAACATTTTAATACCTCTCCTCCCTGGGACCTTTGAAAATATCAAGTGCCTGCATGCTGACCCTAATCTCCCCCATTTTATATTGATATTTAAAATTCAAGAACTTTCACCCACCTGAAGGGATCTGAGTCAAAATGAAAAATTAAGCATTTTCTTTAACCTTATTTTGCTCCTAAAACAATAACCTAGAGTGACTCAAAAATATTAGTTTCATCTAGGGCACAGTTGATTAATAAGTGAGAAATTATGTAGACAAGAAAAATTCATTACAGTAGTTTAACCTCTGAAATCCAGATTGAAAAGAAATTGCTTTCATCATTTGAAAAAGTTCAGCTCTGTTGATACTTAAAAATATGTAGGGAATAAAAAACCCATAAAAATAAAAACTTTAGAGTAATAAGTGCAATCAAAAGAAATATTAATTAGATGTATAAGAGAAAATTTGACCCTCCATTCTCACTCCATGTCAATCAGGATAACTGACAATTAAATGTTGAAACTTTCAGTGCAAGTGTATCTTTCATGATAAAATAAATTGATAAAATTATTGGTTAATGGCTGTAGAGGATGGAGGACTTCGGGCAGGGGCAGTCAATAGCAAAGGCATCTAAGATATAACATTCAAGTAATAATTCCAAAGAATTGCCAGCTGTCTGCCATTTTAAATGAGAGAAGTCCAAGGTAGTCTCTAAAAATTTTAAGAAAAAGCAAAACAAAAAACCCAAAATGAATTGAAAATTATGTTTCTAATTGACTTATGAGCTGGTGCATAGGACTCCAGGGCATTAAAAATTTTTTAAAATGCTCAAAAAAAATTGCAGAATTAAGTTTGACTTTCATTCTGAGTCTTTGATTAGTTGGAGTTGTACTAACACATGATAATAACGTTAGTATACTGTACATTTCATTATATTTTTCTACCCATTTTAAATTTGCCTGAAGTAGAAGAGAACTTTGCACACTTTGTTTTGTAGTCATCACAGTGAGGAGCTTTCTTTACTTCATGATAAATACAAATCAAGATAAATATTAAGAAGCATCAAAATTGTTCCTACAATTACATATCCCATAAACGCTAAAATGGCTACTCAAAGCTCCTTCTCAAGAAAAGAAATAGAACTAGGCATCACCTTTCTATCACACCCATTCAGCTCTGTGTTTAGTGTATTTTGACTTGCTCCTGTTTCAGCACTGGGATAAAGGAACTGACCTCTGTCCTAGGCAGAGAGAAAATGAGGCAGCTTTAGACGAGAGCAGGGACAAGGGCCATTTCTAGAAACAGAGAGTCCTTGTCATTTTTATAGACAGATGAGAAAGCAGTGGAGTGTGAAATTAAATAAGGTCCTAAACAGGTGGGATGTCCTAAGATTTTAAAGTTTGAGATTGTGAAGGATAATTTTTCCTTAGAGATGGAATTAAGGGAAGAAAACAAAGATGAGTTTATATCAGTCTTTACATTATGTTTTGCTATCTTATTCATCAGGGCAAAAACCAAATATGTCAGATTGAAATTCAGACACATAGAGACAGATTTCTTAATTTAAAGATGGTATGATAAAGTTTGAGATGTCCAATTTGAATGTTTCCTATATTTAATACAGTGCAAGAAGCCATAATATACTAATATTACTGTAGCATAAGTTATGCATGTATTTGTCTCATAAAACACAATATATCAGAGCAATTTAAATGGTTATCTGAGAACACAGAACTGGTAAGAATTCCATTTTTTTTATTTTCAAAGATGGTAATAGTGGAAACAAAAATAAAGGCTTAAACCAATATATTACAGCAGAATAAAAAATCTGTGACTAGCTAAAATGGGTAAAACATGTCAACAAGACATTAATTTTCATTGTAATTTCCTACTGAGGGAAAAAATAGCCCATGAATGCATTATGTAAAGTATGATGTGAAATCTTGATGTTTTCAAATCCTATGATTTTCACTTGCCTTTGGATCTTTTACTTCTCACATCCCCATCCCCAACTGCCATGATTAATGTTAACTTACTCTATGTCTTAGTGGTGGCCACAATGTTTCTCACTATGTATTATAAAGGCTGCAAAGACTGCTTCCTAGTCCTTTAATTTGGGTAACAATGCATTCTTCATATATATATATATATATATATATATATATAAATTTTTTTTTTTTGCGGTACCGGGGATTGAACGCAGGGGCGTTCTACCTCCACGCTACGCCCCCGGCCCTATTTATTTTTATACTTTATTTTGAGACCAGGTCTCATGAAGTTGCGGAGGGCCTCACTAAGTAGAGAGAGAGAGAGACAGGGAGAGAGAGAGAGAGAGAGAGAGAGAGAGACAGGGAGAGAGAGCGCGTGTGCACACGCATGCGTGCGCCAGCTGAGGCTGGCCGCGAACCCGGATCCTCCGGTCTCCGCCTCCCAAAG
>PVJS01016308.1:0-37657 GCA_004027185.1 Glis glis
TCTCTCTCTCTCTCTCTCTCTCTCTTTCTCTCTCTTTCTGTACTGGCGATTGAATCCAGGGACATTCTACCTCTGAGTTATAACCCTATACCCCACCCCTTTTTATTTTTTAATTTTAAAATAGGGTCTTGCTAAGTTCTGAGGCTGGCTTTGAACCCATGATCCTCCTGTCTCAGCCTCCCAAGTACTAGGATTACAGGCATGCATCACTGTGCCCCGCTTTGGAAATACTTTCTTAACCATGGCTTCATGGTTCTGGACCCAACAAACCCCTGAGAAAATACTATGCTGTAGCACACTTCTAGATAATTATCCTACATACAAGGCAAACACATGTTTGCTAAGGAAGCTGAATATATATGAAACCGCTGATTTTCATAGGAATATTCCAGTTTCTTTTTGTCTAACTGGCCATAGATTCCTTACCAGTCAGTCACTGACATAATGATCACTCTTGTAAGGACTGTTGGGAAGATTATATTAACAAAGAAAAAGAAAGATTCTGATATAATTTTTAGAATGTTTCAAAAAATTAAATAAAATGTTTAAAAAGGCAGACAATGTCTTAACTGATAAGATTGTTGTTTGCTAACCCAGATTAAATGAGATAGCATAACAATTATTATGCCTCTTTACCCAGATTTCAACCTATCCAAAAATATTAATAGTAATCAATTAATATTAATAAATATTGAATTATGTTAACATTAAGTGATTAATATTAATGAATATTTATTAGCATTAATATTAATATTGGTGGCTGCTCTGAATTTTTTGGCAAATAGCTATGACTGCAAATCTATGTTGCAGAGTTCACAGTTTCTATTTCTTCCTTTATCCAGGTAGCCTGCAATTTTTGTCTCAAGAACTTGTGAATCCTAATTAATAAAATCTGCATATTCTATCACAATCTGCACATTCTATCACATATTAATAAAATCTGCATATTCTATCACAAAAGAATGTTGCATTAAACTTACTGAGTTTTTTGTTCTCTGCTTCCTTAAAAACAAAGTAATTGCTTAAGACTGAAATGCCAGTATTAGTCCCTCAGGTGACTACACAGGTAAAGGAGGCTTCCTTATCAAGTAGGTAGACTCAGTACTCTTTCCCTGGAGCAGGGCCCTGCATATAGTTGCTCAGGTTGTATACTGCACTACAGAAAGCCATCATGTGCTGGGTGTGGTGGTGCACGGTTGTAATCCCAGTACTTGGGAGGCTGAGACCAGAGGATCTGGGTTCGCGGTCAGCCTCAGCTACTTAATGAGACCCTCTGCAACTTAGTGTGACCCTGTTTCAAAATAAAGAATAAAAAATAGGGCCAGGGGTGTAGCTCAGAGGCAGAATGCCCCTGGGTTCAATCCCCGGTACTGCCAAAAAAAAAAAAGCCATCATGTGTTACTTAGGTTGCATACTGCAAAATAATATGATATCTATGGATATGCAAATCATATTGCATGTGTATTTTCATCTTGAATATTTTCATGTTTAGTATATGTTTTCATATGTTTATTAGATGTAGACTGTTAAAGGAAATTTTATACTTATTAAAAATTTCTGGCAGACCATCTTAACAAAATAATATATCGGTTTCCATCTTTCTATCAAAGCATCTAATAACAGGGAATGTGTCTTATTTGCACAAACGCACCATTTGGAACTATCTCCACATTTTTTAACATCATGCTAGGGAATTTTCAATGAAAACCTAATTCAGAAAGAAAATATTCTTTATAAATGATTTTGAATACTGGAAACACAGTTATATGGGAAAAACCAAGACAAAAAGTATAAAAATATATGTTATCACCAGATAAATGTTAATAATGTCCTCATGGCTGGGGTAGGAGGTTATCCAGCCTTTATTTTGCTCACTCATGCTCACCAACAGGACTTTTATTTCCTCTATGAAGCGATTCATGCAAGGGCAACATCTACACAAGAAATCATACCAAGGGAGGAGATGAATGAAATTGTGTGGCTGGAATGGAGTTGATTCACTGCAAATTATTTAAACATTTTTTTCAAAAGGATAGTTTTACCAAATAGTCATTAGAGGGTAGTTTTTCAAGCTTCTGAAAGAAACATTTGTATTCAGAAATAAAAAAACTCCCTTCCCAGATTATAAATTATAAAATCAGAAAGATTTGGAACTGAGAGGCAGCACTGCTTAAAAAGGGATTTAAGAGGCCGGATTTGGTGGCGCACACTTGTAATCCCAGTACTTGGGAGGTGGAGACCAGAGGAACTGGGTTCACGGCCAGCCTCAGCTACTTAGTGAGGCCCTCTGCAACTTAGTGAGATCCTGTTTCAAAATAAAGAATAAAAAATAGGGCCGGGGGTGTAGCTCAGAGGTAGAATGCCCCTGGGTTCAATCCCCGCCCATACAGTCAAAAAAAAGTGGGGGGACTTAAGGCCCTGGGTGAAGTACACTTTGGATATTTTAGAGAGTATTAAACAAAAACAATGAATCACATCTAAAACATTTCACATCCTTTAATGTTTCTAGGAGTATTTATTAAAATGCAACTAGCCCTGGAACCTAGTAGGCCAGTTCCCTGGCTTGGTGAGATACAACCCACCTCTCTCTGATTGGGCTGAAGTGGGATAGAGTATGGGTGAGTCTTAAATTATCTGGCACAGTTTACAAAAAGGGCAGCTCTGCTCATAGCTTTCTGCAGGGAAGTTGACAGAGGGGTTTTCCCTAAGTAGCCTGGAGACAAGTAAAAGGCATTGGGTGCAAGGGGGAGAGAAACCTGTGATCAGGATGGTAAGAGATAAGATCTTTTATTTTAAACTGTGCCTGGAGCCAAGCATTTCAGCCAAACAACTCTTGCTGCATTGACTTTATAATTACTTCCCTTTTAATTCATGACTTCACTTTTTTCAAGTCTCAAAGATTGATTAAATGCTGTTTTCTTTCTATGCACAAAGTTTCAAAGTTTTACTCAAATAGCCTGATCAATAATTAACTTGATTTAATTCACTTAGCCACTTGCTTGGCTATTCATGGTAGGGTAGTTCTCTGAGGCATGAAGGAAGATAATTTTGAGAAGCAGCTGTTTTAACTCTCCCTGAAAGCTGGCTAATTTGTTAGCTATTGCCCACAATGGCAATAGTTGCATGTAACCAAACAATCTAGCAAGTAATGTATTCAACTTTGGAAAAGTGTTGAATTTCTCCTTTCTTCTCTATTCCTCTATCTATTCCCTTTTCCACTTACACCATCCCATCCCCACTGAAATAGACTGAAAATATTGACTTCTAAAGTCTCTCAAGTAATATAAGAAGTTTCAATATTTTATTTCTTTTATGCATTCATGTATATACAAATAGTTAAATAAAAAAATCTAAAGTTGGATTAATATTTGAAGACAAGACAAATATCTAGTAGTACAAGCATCTAGAATTATCGTTTCAATTCAGGTACTCAGAAAGATATTAGCAAACATTAATTGTAATTCTTAAGAGTTACTTAGAGTCCAATAAAACCCAGTATAGCTTTATATGTAATTCTGATAACTGACTTACAATCAGTAATTTGAATGCATTTAGGTTAAATATCGAAAGACTTTTAGATTTAGGAGGAGTCTGGTCATTTTTTTTTCCTTCTTTCTTTGGTGATGCTTGGAATTGAACCCAGGGCCTCATGCATACTAGGCAAGGGCTCTGCCACTGAGCTACACCCTCAGCCCCCTAAGGTCCATTTTAATTTTTAATGTATTTGCAGAATATTATGGTCATTGTACTTTTTTCATCATTGATCAGATGCAGCTCTCAGACAGATATGCCAGATATAGTTCATTTTTTTTTGTTTGCAGTACTGGGGATTGAACCCTGGGGCACTCTACCTCTGAGCTACACCCCCAGCCCTATTTTTTATTCTTTATTTTGAAACAGGGTCTCACTAAGTTGCGGAGGGCCTCACTAAGTAGCTGAGGCTGGCTGCGAACCTGTGATTCTCCTGTCTCAACCTCCCAAGTACAGGGATTACAAGCATGTGCCACCACGCCCGGCTCAGATATACTTCTTATCCTGTATACAGAGATATCTTTTTAGGTCTTAAGAATGTTTAAAATATTTAAAGAAATTGCACTTTGAAATAATAGCACTTAGAAATAAATATATAAAAATACAAATATCACATTTCTCTCTTAAAAATGGAAGATCTAACAGTGGATATCTTTACAGATCAATAATTGGCAATGGTGAAAAAGCAAATAAAAACATTTTAAAGAAAAAGATTATTTAAATATTTAAAGTCGGCCGGGCGTGGTGGCGCACGCTTGTAATCCCAGTACTTTGGGAGGTGGAGACCGGAGGATCCGGGTTGGCGGCCAACCTCAGCGCGCATGCGCGCGCGCACTATCAATCGATCTATCTCTCTCCTCTCTCTCTCTCTACCTAGTGAGGCCCTCCGCAACTTCGTGAGACCCGGTTTCAAAAATAAAGCATAAAAAAAAATAGGGCCGGGGGTGTAGTGCGGAGGTAGAATGCCCCTGCGTTCAATCCCCGGTACCGCAAAAAAAAAAAAAAAAAAAAAAAAATTTAAAGTCTACATATCAAATAAGATAACTGTCAAAGTATATTTTTTTCCATGAGTGGAATGTTGGCTAGTAGCATATTTTATAAAAATATATACATATGTATCATATATATGTATACATACACATGAACACATACATGTATACATGCAAATGTTTTCTAAATCTGTAAGTAATCAGTAAGGAAAAGCAAACACTAGGGATAAGCCTTTAAAAGTACAAATTTTCAAACTACATATATATTTAGAGTTTGTAGTAGTGAAAGAATTTCAAGCTAATACAGCAAAAATACTTTTTCCTTCTGTTGGCAAAGATTATATATATTTATTTTATTCATTGTTATGCATTTGTAATAAGTATTCACTCACTATATCATCAAATATTAACAAGGGTATGGGGAAATGCAGTCCCTTGAAAATCATACACTGCCGGTTATGACATCTGAGACATAAACTTTCTGGAGGGCAATTTAGCAATATGTAAGAAGTTTCATGTTCTTTTTTTTTTTTGCGGTACGGGGGATTGAACCCAGGGGCATTTTACCTCCGAGCTATACCCCCGGCCCTATTTTTATTATACTTTATTTTGAAACTGGGTCTCACGAAGTTGCAGAGGGCCTCACTAAGTAGCTGAGGCTGGCTGTGAACCCGGATCCTCTGGTCTCTGCCTCCCAAGTACTGGGATCACAAGCGTGCGCCACCATGCCTGGCTTCATGTTCTTAATTAGTAAAAGTCTGTACCATAATCAAATATCTTCACAATATTTACATATAAGGTTTTTCATGTGCAGCATCATTTGGGATAGTTAAAATTGGCTATACACCAGACTTCTAACAATAGTGGATTGATGAAATAATGTATAAAAGAATGCAGTGTTGCTATTAAAAGTAGTGTTATAAAAAGGAATTTAATGACATGGGAAAATGCTCATGGCAGTCTGCAAAGTGGAAAAAAATGTTTTAAGGGACTATGTATACAGTGATTTCATTCTGAAAAATAGTAAATAGATAAGATAGAAGAATAAACATCAACAAGTCACCAGCTATCTCTGGGCAATGTTTATGGGGGAGGAAGCATTTACAAGTGACTTATTCTTTCTGTATGTAATTTGCAAACTTTCTAACTTTCGAGACACTTTCTGTGTTTTAGTTGTAGCCTTTCTAAAAACTAAAAAAAAGAGAAGAATATAATCATAGACCTTTATAGGTGGAAGATTCTTTATCTCCGGGTCTCTATTGGCAGGGCCGGGCACCTCTGGTTAAGCTGACAGAGGCCAGGCTTCCCTCCCTTCGTGCCTTCCTTTCCTGGGCTGAGCAGTTAAAACCAAACTTTACAGGTAGGACTAATGACATTTCTTTTGTGATCTTCTTTTGAATAACCTTCTTCTAAATAGAAGCAAAATACTACCAAATATTTTCCTGTCCCCCTTCCCCTTCCTTGGATTAAAGTCGGGGACTGTGTTCAAGAACATGGAATAATTCCCTATTGTTTCCTCATCTTCTACAGCCTCCCCATCCCAATTAACTAACTTTCATTATGGTAAATAATTCACTATTTAACAGTTATATAGTGCCTTTGTGTAAAGGGACAGTCTTTCCAAACACTTGTTAATCCTAAACACACTCTTGGGAAGTAGGTAAAAATTACTAGAGAGAAGGGAGGAACGAGGGTAATGCCAAAGGCAATAAAAGATGTCAATAAAACCACAGCCTTGTCTCAGTTTTCTGCTGATCAAAATATATGCAATGCTGCTTAATATGAGGATGTATGTTATGGTGATATTGAAAAGAGAAATGATTTGAGAGAGATGGTTTTTAGATTTTATACTGTCGTGTAGGAACATATAGACTGTGTGGCCAGACTTTTGGATTCAATTCCTGTCTCCACTATTTGCCAGCTGTGTGTTATTGGGCAAATCATTTAAGTTTTCTGGCTTTAGTTTTCTAAAATTAAAAGAGAGAAAAGGGAATAATAATAAAACCTAGCATAGAGTGTTGTTATAAGGATTAACAAGATAAATGATATCAGTGACTCTAAAATAGAATCCTATTTTAAAGTGACAAATTAAAAATGAAGAAACAAGCCAGGTGTGGTTGTGTATGCCTGTAATCACAGTACTTGGGAAGCCAAGACCCGAGACAGGAGGATTGCAGGTTTGCGGCCAACCTCAGGAACATGGTGAGATCTTCGGTAACTTAGTGAGACCCTGTTTAAAAAATTAATTAATTAATTAGTTAAAAGGGTTGGGGCAGTAGATCAGAGGTAGATTGCCCTTGGGTTCAATCCACAGTACTCTCCCCCCAAAAAAGGGAGGAGACAAAGACTTGCATCTTTGTGAATCAACATCAAATTTACAGATAGAGAAAACTCACCAAAATTTCTAATTTTGAGTTAGGAATGTACTTAAAAGCTAGAGGTGATTATTAGCTCACAAACAGAATTTAATTGGATGACTATCTTCCACATACAGAATCCTACATGCTCAAGGATACCACTTCTGGAAAAGTTTCTCACCCTTTGTTTTAACTTAACAAGAAGGGCAATGAAGTTACTAAATAACTGGACCTAGTGAATGTATTGCAGTGAGAACACTGTCACAACTTAAAACTTCACTGATTGATCTTGAATGTTTATTCTTCATCTAACTCATGGGAAAAAATTGGCATTAGTTTATTAGAGAAAACTGAAAACATCCTTTCCTACTTCCTCTTTATCAAACACTCAATACTGGTGAAACAAAATATAAAGGTACTCACACAGGTTACTGTTCATTTCAAATACTGTTCATTCAAAATAATTAATGTTCATTCAAAATAATTTTGAAAACTCTCATAACCAAAGCATTTTTCCCCCATGATTTCAATAAGGAATCGATGCTTTTGCAGAGCTGGGTGCTGGCTCCATGTTAAGATACTGAACAGGGTGAAGACATTAGAGTCATGGGAGGAAGAAGAGTATATTCTAGAATAATTTAATACTTTTCTTTTTTAGTAAAATGAAAGCAAAACTGTCTTCCATTGCATTTGACGCTAACACTCTCTGATATATTTGTTACCATAAATGTGCCTGAATAGACCTCATTTAATACTAACAAAATCAAGTATAACCACAAGTTTTGTGTTGTTTTGACTTATTCTGCTTAATAGTACTCTTACTATGTATGAGACATCATTTGAGTCCTATTTGTGTCCTCCATTAGACTGAAAGGTCCATAAGGATAGCTACCATATCAGTTTCATATACACTTATATATACACATAATTATGCATATATTAATGTTCTTTAAAAATATTTGTTGAATAAATAAATGAATAAATGAGTGAACCAGCCTGTTGTCTCAGATTCCTTAGTCTGAGCATCTCCTTAATTCATTTAGGCATATGTCATACTATCATACTTCTATCACACTGATAATTTTTAATCTACTTGTGCTTTCACATAACACACACTATCTGTTATTATTAAATATGAAGTAATACTCCTGTGGTATTGTGGTGAGAGGTAATATTGGAGGATGTTCCAAAAGAAGCCTCAAGATATCCAGGTTTCTGCCCAAGGTTGGATTCTTCCCACCTTGAGTTCCATTCTGGATATAATTTGTTTTCCCTGAAAATAACAGCTGTCCCTATCCCCACTGTGCAAGAAGCAGGGCAGAACACAGAGCATCTGGCCCGAACCAAAGCACTGAGAAGAGGAGAGGGGCTACTCACTGCTGGAGGGAGAACAGGTAACGTAGTCTGGGGAGCCTGCAGAACAACTTGCGCGGTGCAGAAGCAATGCAGGGGGGCCTGAACCAAAGCCAATAGTTCAGTCCTACCTGGCTAAGGTGTGCTCTGGCCCTTAGGCTAGTTCACACTAGAAGGTTATAGGAAGACCACCCCATTATCTTTCATGAGTTAGTTCATGTAATTTTTGTTAAGTAAGTTTTAGAGTAAGTTATTTCTAGTTCTTAGGCCAGAATCCTGTGTCATTCGCTCTCAACCAATTCTTGTTATCTTTATGTCACCATGTTAAAAAGGTTTTCTATGTATTGTAAATTTAATATCAACTCAAATGAATTTAAGCATAAATTGTATGTTTGTGATGCTAAAATAACTTATGGTTTTGTGTACACTTATGAAATACATGTACAAAAATTATATATATATATATAAATATATTTCTTGAAATACAGTATTTCCTGATGGTTTATTTTTGCATATTTGAATTTGCTTTCTTGTGGAGAATTCATAATTAATACACTAGAAAGTGTAGTATTTCTAAATTTCTGGATTTTATGAATACTATCAGTGCTTTGGGGAAAGTAGAAATTTTATGTCATGAATTAATCTTTATAGAAAACGATAGTTTTCTATAAAGATAATAAACTAATGCCATTGCTTCAATAACAGTGAAGAGATATGGTTACCATTATATCAGTACCAGTTTAACAAAAGTAATTTCAAAATTTTATACTTACATTGGCATCTTTCCCAGCTAATTTACATAATTCCACCCGTTCCTTTGCAGCAGGCCAATGAATCTGAAAAAAATTTCAAAGTACATTAGAATCTGAATATCTATAATGTCTTAATGCCCTACAATTCTGACTAAAGAAGTGAATGTGTAATGCTAAGGAATGGGCATTAATCATGTCATTAGACTCAATGTGAGAATTTTGAGGTTTAAACATTTCTGAAGCCCCCTGGAACATTTCTAAAAGAAGACTGCAGGACCATTCATTTTTATTTATTAATCTTCTTGTTTCTCTTTTAGTATATGTAATAATGGATAAATTATGTTTAGAGGGGCATAAGTTCTTAGGGCGACGTCAACAGAATTTCATACGAGCATTTGTCTAAGTAGGAGGCTGTGTTTACTCTGTTTTCTGTGTTGACTCAGAGTGGCAGTGCATTATGAACATGTGTGATGAGGTGCTGGAAATAGCTCTCTGTCACACGCATAAGTTATCACTCCAAGCCAGGGACCAGTGTGAATTTGTTGACAATATTTAACAATCATGGAGCTCAGGCACATCTGTCACTAAGCTAAATATTTTAGAAGCATTATCTTATTTAAATTTCACAATGACCTAATGAAATAGCTGCACTCCTTCCCCTCATTTTCAGATCAGAAAACTTAGCCATGCAGCCATTAAATAACATGACAAAGAACACAAAACTAGTTTGTGGCATAGCCACAGTCTGATTCAAATTCTATTGGTCTTCTAAACTAGGAGTCTCAGCCACTACATAATAAGTGTTATTTGGGCAACTGGTTAAGGTCAAGGGCACCAACCCTCTTGGTTGGTAGCTTTTAATTATGTTCAACAGTCTTGAATTCATCAGAAAGTTTTTTTTTCTAAATAAAGTTTAGAGATTCTGCAAAGTAAGTTTCAAACAGTTACATTAGTCCATTAACTGACAGGAAAAAATGCTATTAGCTATAGACAAGAAGAAACAAGAAAAGCAAGCTCAGAGTTGCTTATAATGTATGCTCCAAGAGTTCCTGACAGACATTTATTATGTTTCTCACCAGTGTTAGAAGAAAATGTTTTAATGGATGAGGAAAAAAAATATCCTGGGGCAATACACTGAAAGCGACTTGTTAAACCTGAAATTAACAAAGGAGTTAGGAGTCACCAATGTTTATATGATATTATCTTTATAGTGAAATTTTTGGGCTTTTGTCTCTGAGTAAAGGGGAAATAGCACTCAAAACTCTCATAATAGACAAATACAGTGAAAGTATTGAAATTTTAAGATGAAACAAGTTTGTTCACTTAGAGAACATTTTAACAATCTACAAATCATTATCTGACAGTGTATATTAGCAGGTGGTTGAACCAGCAGTTGCTCACAATAAGGACCTGAAAACTGTTATTTATTCAGAAATAGTTTAAATCACTGTCGTTGTACTTTCTTGCAGTGTGTATGTGTGTGTGTGTGTGTGTGTGTGTGTGTGTGTGTTACTGGGGATTGAACCCAGGGGTGTTCTACCTCCAAGCTACATCCCCAGCCCTTTAAATTTTTTTTTGTCTTTTTTGAAACAGGATCTTGCAAGGTTGCCGAGAGTCTCTCTACTCTACTGAGGCTGTCCTTGAACCTGCAATCCTCCTGTCTCAGTCTCCCAAGTACTGGAATTACAGGTGTGCTCACCATGCCTGGCTCATTTACTTTGTAACAGTAACCAGCAGCCAAATATCAATGAACTATGGTAATGAAAACCAATATGGATGGATTTTAGTAATTCTTTAGTAGGTGAACCCCCCCCGTTAAAAATAGCATGAATCCTTTAGAATAAAATTTAAAAAGTAAAATAAAATTGACATGTTTCATGTATACATGAAGATAGATTTAGAAAAATGGCTATTAAGAAAAGATTGGGTATGTTCAGGCCGAAACACACCAAGTCATGTATGCATGTATGTTCCTATCCCTCTGAACCTAATTATGATGTGTAAGTATAATGTATCAATAAAAGTATATTGAAAAAAAGAGAGAAAAATGGTTATTCAAGATGGGGGAAAAGGGATGAGTTGTTGGTAAGGAACAGGTTGTTTACCAATCATAGCTTTTGTTCTTGATAGTGTATTTTCAGGTATTTAATACATAATTTAAAATAAGTATGTAATATTTTGGTAAATAGATATGAAAAAATGGACCATGCAAGGAATAATTGGTGATAGCCAAGAATTCAGAATCAAGAAGTCTTAAATCACGGGGCGTGGTGGCGCACCCTTGTAAGGCGGAGACCAGAGGATCTGGGTTAGGGGCCGGTCTCAGCTACTTAGTGAGGCCTTCTGCAACTTAGTGAGACCCGGTTTCAAAATAAAGGATAAAAAATAGGGCCGGGGGTGTAGCTCGGAGGTAGAACGCCCCTGGGTTCAATCCCCGGTACCGCAAAAAAAAAAGAAGTCTTAAATAAATGAAAAATAAAAGTAAACACTGCAGCTGGCAGGAGATTTGAAAGTTTCCTCAAGTTTTTGTATATTTACTTTCTGTTTGACTTTAACCATTAGTAGAAAGATATCAATCTGGGTATTTATTCCTTTTCTCTCTTTTAAAAATAACATCTTGTTTCCTACCTTCTCTTTAGCTTTCACATATGAGGAAAAAAAAACATAAGACCCTTATCATGAAAGTATTAAAAAAAAGAAAAAATAACATTTTGAATTTATGGAGTCTTTGCTTCACATTCGAGCTTATATACTCAGGTATCATCTCATTTTTTTTTTTTTACTGATTCTAGTTTTATTATTAAACTGTGGTAAAATACACATGATATAAAATTTACCATCTTAACTATTTTAAGTGTATAATTCAGTAAGGGTAAGTACATTCACATTGTTTTTTTTTTTTTTTGCGGTACCAGGGATTGAACCCAGGGGCATTGTACCTCCGCGCTACACCCCCGGCCCTATTTTTTATACTTTATTTTGAAACCGGGTCTCACGAAGTTGCGGAGGGCTTCACTAAGTAGCTGAGGCTGGCTGCGAACCCGGATCCTCCGGTCTCAGCCTCCCAAGTACTGGGATTACAAGCGTGCTCCACCACACCCGGCTTATTCACATTGTTGACTAAGGAATCTACAAAACTTTTTCATTTTGCAAAGCAGAAATGCTATACCTATGACTGGATTTCTTTTTCAGTGGATTTATGGTTGCATATAGAAAAGCTTCTGATATATACACACACACACACATATATATATATATATATATATATATATATTTATATATATATATATTGGTACTGGGGATTGAACCCAGAGGCATTCTACCTTCAAGCTACACCCCCAGCCAGATTTTGTTTCTTATTTGGAAACAGGGTCTTGCTAGGTTGATGAGAGTTTTACTACTTACTGAGGCTGTCCTAGAACATGTGATCCTCTTGTCTCAGTCTCCCAAGTACTGGGATTACAGGCATGTGCCACCACACCTGGAAAAGCTTCTGATTTTTTTAAGGCTGATTTTGTATCCAGATACTTTGCTGAATTTGTTGATCAGTTCTAAAAGCCTTTTCATTGAGTTTATTGGGTCTTCTAAGTATAATATCATGTCATCTGCAAATAGATAGTTTCAGTTCTTCTTTTCCTATTTGTATTGCTTTGATTCCCTTCACTTGCCTTATTGCTCTGACTAGAGTCTCAAGTACTATACTGGACAGGAGTGATAGCGGACATCCTTGTCTTGTTCCTGGTTTTAAGGGGAACACTCGTAGTTTTTCCCCATTCAACATGATGTTGGCTATGGGCCTATCGTATATTGCCTTTATGATGTTGAGGTATGTTTCTTCTATTCCAATTCTTTTGCAGTAGTTTTAGCATGAATGGGTACTGGATTTTGTTGAATGCTTTTTCACCATCTGTTGAAATGATCATGTGATTTTTGTCTTTAGTTCTGTTTATGTGATGAATTACACGGATTGTTTTTCGTATGTTGAAGCAGCCTTGCATCCCTGGGATGAACCCGATTTGGTTGTGGTATATAATTTTCTTCATGTGGTTCTGAATGCGCATTGCTAGTATTTTGTTTAGAAGTTTTGTTCTAAGTTCATCAACAATATAGGTCTGTAGTTTTCTATTCTTGAGTTGTCTTTATTTGGCTTTGGTATTAATGTGATGCTGGCTTCACAGAATATATTTGGGAGAGTCCTGTCTCTTTGTGTTTCATGAAATAGGTTGAGAAGTATTGGGATTAGATCTTCTATAAAGGTTTTATAGGATTTTTTTTCTGCTGGGAAACCATCTGGACCTGGGCTTTTCTTTGATGATAGACTATTGCTATTTCAATCTTCTTGATTGCTATTGGTCGGTTTAAATTTTCTATATCTTCTTAATTCAATTTAGGAAGGTTGTATGTGTCTAGAAATTTGTCAATTTCTTGAGCCAGGCATGGTGGCACACACTTGTAATCCCAGTACTTGGGAGGCTAAGACCAGAGGATCCGGGTTCGTGACCAGCCTCAGCTACTTAGTGGTGCCCTCTGCAATTTAGTTGAGACCCTGTTTCAAAATAAAGAATAAAATATAGGGCTGGGGTGTAGCTCAGAGGTAGAATGCCTCTGGGTTCACTCCTTAGTACTGCCAAAAGAAAAAACAAGAAATTTGTCAATTTCTTCTAGGTTTTCCATTTTGCTGGAGTATAGTTTTTCAAAGTAGTTTTTGATAATCCTCTGAATTTCCATGCTGTCTGTGGTAATATCACCTTTTTCATCTCTTATTTTAGTAATTTGGATTCTCTCTTTCTTTTGGTTAGGTTGGCTAGTGGTTTATCTACCTTGTTTATTTTTTTGAGAAACCAGGTTTTGTTTTTCTTGATTTTTTGTATTTTTGTTGCAGTTGTTGTTCTCTACTTCATTGATTTCTGCTCTGATTTTAATGATTTCCTGCCTTCTACTAGCTTTGGGGTTAGACTGTTCCTGCTTTTCAAGGGCTTTGAGGTATGCCATTAGGTTATTTATTTGGTGATTTTTCCGTTCTTCTTATGTGAGCACTCAGTGCTATGAATTTTCCTCTTAATACTGCCGTCAAAGTATCCCATAGATTTTGATACGTTGTATCCCTAGTTTCATTTGTTTCTAGGAATTTCTTAATTTCTTCCCTTATTTCTTCTATGACCCATTCCTCATTCAGCAGTGTGGTGTTCAGTATCCATGTAATTATGAAGTTTTTCTGGGTGTTCTTATAGTTGATTTCTAGTATCATTCCATTATGATCTGAAAAGCTGCAGGGGGTTATGTCACATGTTTTGAATTTGCTTGTGCTTGCTTTGTGGCCTAGGATATGGTCTATTTTGGAGAAGGTTCCGTGAGCAGCTGAAAAGAATGTGAATTCAGCTGTATTGGGTGGAATATTCTGTATGTGTCTAGTAGGTCCATTTGGTTTATGGTGTTCCTTAGGTCTGAGGCATCTTTACTGACCTTTTGTCTAGAAGATCAGTCTAGTGGTGTGAGAGGGGTGTTGAAGTCTCACAATATTATTGTATTGGGATCTACGTGAGACTTAATGTCACAAAGAGTCTGTTTTATAAAAGTGGTTGCATCTATGTTTGGAGCATAAATGTTGACTATTGTATTGTCTTGTCGAACGCTTCTTCTCACCAGTAAAAAATGACCTGCTTTGTCTCTTCTGATAAGTTTAGGTTTGAAATCTATTTTATCTGGTATGAGAATTGCTACCCCTGCTTGTCTTTGAGTTCCATTAGCATTATGCTAAGTTAGATCATTCACAAAAAGTGAAAAGTAGGATGTTCTCCTTCATATGTAGAAGCTAGGGAGAAACTGGGACACAGAAGGAACTCCAGACAAAGAAGGAGAAACCTTAGTTGAGGAGGAAGGTGACCTAACTTATCAAAGTCAGTCACTGTACTGAGTATGGAATGGAGGGGTAGGAGAAGGAATGGGATAGGAACTGGGGGAGGGCTCAATGAGTACTGTGAGCATGTATGCCTCTATCATCCAGAACTTCAACAAGATGTATGATTACAATGCACCAATAAATTAAATAAAAAAGAAATGCTATACTAGCATTTTTTAATATAATAGTGATTTTGTTAGATAAAGAAGCAGGTAGGCTAAAATGGGATAAAACCTGAAGCCCCTGAGGGAAGATGTTAAACAGGCCCTTTTAAATAAATTCAGCTTTGGTTAGAAAACTGCAGGACTACCAGAAGGCTAAGCCAGCTGCAGCACCTCACTTAGAAGCTCTACCTGTGGGAAGTGGAGGAGCCAACGCAGACTCACTAAGGTGCACACAGAATAGGATGGTGCTGCATGAACAGAGATCGTGGCCTCTCCAAATGCATATGCATCAGGGGGAAGGGTAGCCAGGCTGAATAAAACTCACCCTGTGGAAGACTACAGGCCATGTTCCACTCCTGTAAACGGACCACTTCAAACTTTCTCTCTCTCTCTCTGGAGTATAACTTCTTTGTCTCATGCCATTTTTTACACTGGGAAGTGCCCCCCCTTTTTCTCTCTCATAACCCGACCCTTTCTCTGGAATTTAACTCCTTTTATCACCGCCTTTTTTTTATTACTGTGCCCCACTTTCTCAATAAACCTCTAATATTTCCCCCATTCATGCTTTGCGAATTCTTTCAACGCAGAGGACACGGACTGAGGCACTGCCGTATTATATTTATACTGAGGGAATTTCATCACCCAGTAAGAATATTACAAAAGACAACATTATATCAATGGATTGAAAATAGTATATAGAACACATATCTACAATCTTTCAATTGGTTTAATCTTGACTTGTTTTATTCGATTTCTAGTCTAGACTAAGACTTCTTTGATAGACTTCAATATGTCAGATTTCATTCTTTTCATTTTAGATGATGGTCAGATATAATCACATTTTGGAAATAAATTTATTTATAGATTTGTTCAGAGCCGGGCGTGGTGGTGCATGCTTGTAATCCCAGTACTTGGGAAGCTGAGACAGGAGGATTGCAGGTTCATGGCCAGCCTCAGCTACTTAGTGAGGCCCTCCAAAACTTAGTGATACCCTGTTTCAAAATAAAGGATAAAAAATTGGGCTGAGGGTGTAGTTCAGAGGTAGACTGCCCCTAGGTTTCCACACCCAGTAGAAAAAAAAAAAAAGAATGAATATAGATTTGTTCAGGGCTCTTTTTTTAATTTCTTTTCTTTTTTTACTGGGGATTGAACCCAGGGTTTTCTACCTCTGAGCTACACCCCAAGCCTTTTTTCTTATTCTTATTTTGAAATAGGGTCTCACTAAGTTGCAGAGGGCCTCACTAAGTAGCTGAGGCCAGCTGCGAACCTGTGATCCTCCTGTCTCAGCCTCCCAAGTACTGAGATTAGAAGCGTGCACCACCACGCCCAGCTAGGAATTTTCTAAACTTTTAAGTAAGGATTTATTGAGATTATATGTTTACTTGTTTTAACATAATACTGTCAAGAACTTAGGCATCATGCCAGGTGTGGTGGCCCATGCCTATAATTTCAGTACTTGTGAGGCCCAGACAGGAGAATCGCAGATTCAAGTCCAGCTTCAGCAATGTATTGAGACCCTCAGCAACTTAGTGAGAACTTGTTTCCAAATCAAAAATAAAATTAGGGAGTAGGATGCCTTTGGGTTCAATCCTCAGCACCGCAAAACAAAAACAAAAACAATTAAAAAAAAACTAGGAATCACAAATAAAATTACCTTAAATCACAATTTATGAAATATTTGATTGTCTTCTAGACTCTAAACACTTACTTAAAAGGAAAAATTTCATTGTAATTGTGTCAATATTTAAAAGATGTTACTTTAATTGTGAATTATGGTGGGATTTTCTTTTACTTGCCACCTAGTTACTAAAATAATTTTTTAATACTTCTTTTGTAGCCGTGCACAGTGATGCATGTCTGCAATCCCAGCATTTGAGAGGCTGAGACAGGAAGATCACAGGTTCAAGGTCAGCACACAGTAATTTAGTGAGGCCCTGTTTCACATTGAAAAATAAAATAGGTCTAGGGGTATGGCTCAGAGGTATAATACACCTGGGTTCAATCCCCAGTCCCACAAGAAATATAAATATTCCTTTTGATTCTTAATTAGTAAAGAATTTAAAGTAACATATTTTTTCTGAATTCAGTAGAAATATAAAACAAAGCAAGACAAAAAAGTACTTACATTTATAATTACATAGGGTATACTTACATGTATACTATAGGGAGTCAGAAAAACAGTAAATTTTGTATTTCAATAATCTTTAGAAGTGACATATGTAATGCACTATACACATACACATACATAAAATAACATTTCACTACCCATATTTTTCTAGTCTAATTGCGTGTTCTTAGCTGGGCATGGTGGCACATACCTATAATCCTAGTACTTGGAAGATTGAGACAGGAGGTTTGCAGGTTTGAGGCCAGCCTCAACAACTCAGTGAGTCTCTGTTTCAAAATAAAAAATTAAAATAGGGCTGAGCATGTAGCTTGGAGGTAGAATGCCCCTGGGTTCCCTATTATCTCCCTCAAAAAATATTGTATGTGTTCTTGTATTTTAGTGCCTTATCCACACTGCATCTCAACATTTAAAAGTTGCATCAAGCAGGATAAAACAAAGCACATATGACTGTCTTGAAGTTGATGTCTCCCTTAGAAAGTCATTCACAGATATTTTTCTTTCATTATATGAAGACTCACACCGGGAGCAGAGATGCCCCTTGCGTAATTGCCCTATTTTAATTGTCCTGAAATATTCTCATGGAACATTAGTTTTCTTTTCTTTTTTTTTTTTTGCGGTACCGGGGATTGAACCCAGGGGCGGTCTACCTCCGCGCTACACCCCCGGCCCTATTTTTTATACTTTATTTTGAAACCTGGTCTCATGAAGTTGTGGAGGGCCTCACTAAGTAGAGAGAGAGAGAGAGAGAGAGAGAGAGAGAGCTGAGGCTGGCCGCGAACCCGGATCCTCCGGTCTCCACCTCCCAAAGTACTGGGATTACAAGCAAGCGCCACCACTCCTGGCGGAACATTAGTTTTCTAACCCTGCATGATGCACCAGATACAGAATTTAAGGCTCTCATTTTGGTAGGCAGTGGTCTTTGGGACCTTACATCTTTGATATTAAGAATTGCAAATAAATACAAAGCTTACTATTGCTGTCTTCACACAGGCAGGCCAGCCAAATCACAGGGAGAGCTTTCTGTGCATCCAGATGAGCCCAAAACTCCCTCCCAGATTAATTATCCAGACTGTGACTACTAATCAAACCACTACTCAGAAATTAGGTTTGACAAATTGGTTTCAATTTGAGTAGTGATTCTTATAGAACTATTTGATAAGAAAACTGTGGGATATAGGAAAAAAGTAAATTTATAAAAATTCTTCACTTTTAGAAGTAATAATTTATGGTGAACATTGTAAAACAAGGATAAACCACTATCCATATTCTATATTTTACTGACATAACCACTTTAGTTGTTTATGCAGACTTTATAATATTTCACAATTGATCATTTCCAAAGAATTAATTTTTTTCATGCTTCAGGGGAAGGCTTAAGTATTAACATCTAAAATTTAAAAATACACCTTTTGTATCTATTTTTATATACACATTTTTCTTTTTAAAATGACATAATATGGATTACTAATATGTAAAAAGATTATTCTCATGAAAGGAAAATTGTCTCCAGTTCCACTTTACATGTGCTCATATGCCATAAGGTTATATTTTAAATACAGTTTAAAAGATTTAATAATAATTTTGCTGGATGAATTTAAAAATACAACCTCTGATGTAGTTATCATATGTTTATTATTTTTGCTTACCTAAAATCCAAAACAATGTATACTTTTTATTTTTGAAGCATTTTTATTTCACTTTAAAATATAGGAGGAACTTACAAATAAAATAATGTCCTTAATAATTATTGTTTCTATAATTCATTAGCAATTTTCATTCATAATTTGTATAACTTACTAAAAGTTATCATTTAGTCAGGTGAAAGTGTCACACTATTCATTTTTAATTATTTAATGTTAGGCAAGTTACAGAAACATTCAAATAATGATAAGGCCTTATAACAACATCCGAAGGAAATTCTAATTATATCTGCTCTTTGTTTCATCTTCGGAGAAGCAATTTAATTGACTCAAGTTAGCAAGTGCAGGGTCAGTCAAATGCTCTTTGACCTAATTCAGGGATGCCACAATAACTGAATGGGACACCCAAGAGGAAGTTAGAACTTATTCATAAAACCTAATTAAAGACAAAAATTGAGAACCCCAGAGACAGCTGGCCATTTCTATCAAAGAACAGGACACAACTGTTTAGAGGACTGTAAAGAAATTGGACAGAAATAAGTTAGGAAAATGTTGCTCTCCATGCCAAGTGGGACAAGGATTTGAGCGACTAAAGGAGTGACAACCATGTGGGTTCCATGTACAGAGAGAGGTAGGAGATCTGAGTCCAAAAAAATGACATATTGAAGAATAAGGACAGGAGTACCCAAGGTCAAGCTTAAATAATGGAATTGACCTAAGTAGAAACTGTTGCAGGGGGGAAGTTCGCCATTTTTTTCTCTTTGTTTTTAGATTTACATATAAAAGTAGGGCTACAAGTCTTCCAAGAAAATGTCTTTTAGTACAGAAGAAAAACTTCCATGCATGAAGTTAAAGTGCTCTTTCCCTGGATCTGCCCTCATAGCTTCCTTCATGAAGTCTTAGGTGACAACTGTCTCTCCTTTCCTTTTTCTAGAATCAGTTCAAAAGTTCCTTTTACATTTCATCCATCTTCAACAAAACATCTCTGTCTTCCATTACATTTTGCCTATCACATCCACCTGGCATTTTTGTTTTTTTATGAATAAATTTAGTTTGGGGCCATTTTCTAGTGTAAAGGATCATGAAGTACAATAGAATTAGAAGACATGAGTCAGAGTCCCTACCACACCACTCATTGGCTTGTGACCTTTACGTAGCTGTAAGTCTCAGTAGCTCAGCCATAAAACACCTACCATCATCTCTACCCAGTTAGTACCAGTTTGGAAAAACTTACAGTTAACATTTATTGAGCCCTTACCATAAGCCAACTAGTGCCTCTTTTTCAACTATTATCCTCCAGGTAGAGCTTGTTCTACATGAAACAATCTGACCTCTGGATAATCCCTTCTTATAAACAGGTGCCAATTTTAATTTTTTTAAATTTAATTTTCTCCCTAGAAAGGCCTTTTGTGATCATAATAGGTCTGAGTAGTTTCCCAACAATATTACTAGATTTTTTAAATAGTGCTTAACCATAAGTGATATTTTACCTGTTTCTTTCTTTCTTCTCCATTAACTTCCTCCCTCCCAAATTGGAGGTGTAATGTTAAGCATTTAATGTTAGGCAAGTTACATAAAGAACAGGGGCCTACGCTATTTTATAATTCTCTATATTCTCTGCATCTAGAAGAGTTCCAGAAATATAATGGAACCTAAGTAAATATGCATTGCATGAAAAGAGAAATTTTATTGTAACATACAAATTAAAGTAAGTTCTAAGAAATCCACAAATGAGTTGGTAATGTGAACATGTGGTCCAATTACTTGTGTGAATGGATTTCAACATTTTCCAAGCACTATTGTTTAGAGTCTCCATTAGATTCTTAAAGAAGCCACTGAAGTTTAGTGACCACTGATGTCCTGTGGTAAGGGCATCTTCCTACCCTCTTCCATACCTGTATTGTATGCACAGTAAGTACTCAATAATTATTTATTTAAAAGTGACCTGCAGAGTTTCTCTTAGCATTGGAAACAGAGAAGGAGTGCTGTCAGGAGCCCAAGCAGCCTGACATTATCCTGACTGTCCATTACAGTGACCAGCTGGGACCTGCATATCAGCACCCGGGCTGCGGAGCCAGCGCGTCCATGAACAAGGCCATTGTTTTACCTCTGTGATTACTAGACAGCATCTGCTCAGCAGGCAATAGGAACAGATTAATCGCCATGAAACTAAGCAGGGTTCCCTATACCAAAAGGGGATATCCGTATGGTTTTAAGTGTTTATATTTTCTTAATTTCAAGTATTAAATAAGAATAAAAAAGGGTGGGATTTTCTTTTATCAATAGTTTGATTTTTAAGTGAGGAGGTTATTCATTCTAATTCTTTTCTCCCTAAGCAATAGGGTTACAGGGCACAGCGTTAGAAGGAAATGTCTTATTCAGTCATAAGTGAATAGTATGAAAGACAGAAGGTCACCCTGGTTTATAAAAGAATTTCTGCTTATACTCAGTATAAAACTTGCAAGTACAGGATCCTCATGTATGAAAACCCTCTTGTTTTAGACTTTCTTGAAGAAAAGGACATTACAAAGCCCTTTTCATGTTAGGCAAAGAGGGGTGCTTAAATGTTCCAGTGAAAATTTTATATTTTAAGTTACACACTCATTTAACTTAGTTATTTTCATGATGTAAGCTCTCAAAATTAAGTACATAGTTTGATGACTTTCAAGTAATCTGAGTAACTATATAATTATATACTAAATTTTCATGTCAAAGATAAAATAATAGAAAAATTATATTATCATGGTTATGTACAAGAAAATAAAAAAACCTCTTGCATCTATAAACCTGGAATTACTTTACATTCTAATAAAGGAAAGTCAATTTTATTAGCGTGTCTGGGTTCTAGCTTAAGCATTTTATCTTTAAGTTTTATCCAATTTTTATTTTATACAATTCTGATTACTTTTTTGTTTTAATGACTAAAAGAGTAAAATTCTTTCTTTCTTTTTTTTGTGGTACCAGGGATTGAACCCAGTGGCATTCTACCTTCGGGTTACACCCCCAGCCCTATTTCTTATTCGTTTTTTTTTTATTTTGAAACAGGGTCTCACTAAGTTGCGGAGGGCCTCACTAAGTAACTGAGGCTGGCCGCAAACCCAGATCCTCCTGTCTCAGCCTTCCAAGTACTGGGATTACAAGCGTGTGCCACCACACCCAGCTTAAAAGAATAAAATTCTGAAATAAATATGGGGACAGAAGTTTTATTTTAGCAAGGTGAAAAGAAATTGTTTCAGATTATTCCATAAACATATGGAGTTGTCTTAGGCAGGCTATGAAATTCATATATTCTCTGGATGCATCATTTTCTCATTTTTATTTTATCTTTCTTTTGGGGGGTACTGGGACTTGAACCCAGGGCCTTACACATGCTAGGCAAGTGCTCTATTATTGAACTACTTCCCCAGTCCTTGCTTTCTCACTTTTAAGTCCATTGAAAAATTTCCTTTTTATCCTGAAGCATATTTAGTATTTTTTACATTAAACAGTTTTTAAAATATACTTTTATTGGTGCATTGTCATTATATATCATAGTGAGGTTTAAAATGATACAAACATACATGTACACAGTACTTGGTATGATTCCCTTTGGATCCATTAAATAGTCTTTTAAAAGGAAAAAAAGAGTTTTATATAAAAATGTTAATTTCTCTAGAGAGAAAATTTTTAAGTATACTGATTTTTCCTTCAGCTCTATAAGTTGAAGTTTAGTTAATAGGTTTCCTTTGGGATCTAGTTAAAGAATATACTTATTTTTTATTCCTAATCTAGCAATTCTTTTTTTTTTCAGAACTAGGGATTGAACCCAGGGGCTTTCTACCTCTGGGCTATACCCCACAGCCCTATATTTTTATTCTTTATTTTGAAACAGGGCCTCACTAAGTAGCTGAGGCTGGCTGTAAACCTGCGATCCTCCTGTCTCAGCCTCCCAAGTCCTAGGATTACAAGCGTGCGCCACCACGCCCAGCTCTAATCCAGCAATTCTTTGAAAATTCTACATACATTTAATTTTTACATATATAAGTTTCAAGAGACATGATTTTTAAATTAATTGGATAAAAAGAATAAAGATGATTAATTAACTATTTGAAAATAAAAGTGAACTATTTGAATATTAATTTTGTAGATGGTAAAAAATGGGTCTATGCATGCTCTATACTGTTTTATCTAGATACTTAGTTGCAGTTTATATTTGCTAGAACCCATAAAAATGGGAAATAGACAAAAAACAGAAAATATTTTGATTGGTGACATCCATATTTAAAAGGTAAATATTAATAAGAATATTGATATTGGCTTACCCTATGATTCTAAATTTAATACTTCAAGAATAATGTACAATGAGCTCAACCATGGCCTTTACAAGTAAAACAACATTCTTTTGAGATCTTATGTTATGGCTTGGATAGTATTAAAGCATGATGATAAAAGTAAAGTTTTAACTGAGGAAAAATTCCAAATGACATGTAGACTCAAGATGCAGCAATTTTCAAAGTAAATACCCAAGAATCATTAGATGATTTCACCATGTCCAACTTATAACACACTTGGAAACTGGAGTTATTTTTTTTCTGAGACAGGTGTATCATGAGTCCTACAACCCATAGTTGTGAAGAGAAGGTGCTTGGGAATGGGCTTTGATGGAACATCAAAAGGCAACTGCTGTTGAGCAAGTTGTGTGGACTGGTGTCTAAAGGGTGAGAGACGACAAGTGGCATTGAAAACAAAGGACAGCCTTGATGTCTAAACTGGTGCCAAGCAGGGCGTGGTGGTGCACGCCTGTAATCCTAGTACTTGGGAGGCTGAGACAGGAGGATCTCAGGTTTAAGGACAATCTCAGGAAGCAGCGAGACTCTCATCAACCTAGCAAGTCCCTGTTTCAAAATAAAAATAAAATAGGGCTGGGGCTGTAGCTTGGAGGTAGAATGCCCCTGGGTTCAATCCCCAGTGCCACAAAAAAAGTAAAAAATAAAAAATAAATAAACTGGCATCGACCTGCATGTTCAGAGTGTGTCCAGCAAAAGGCACATAATGGTTTCCCATGGAACAAATGCAGAACAAATGCAAGCCATGATAAAAAATGGAATGCCACGAGGTCATCTTAGGTCCTGTTCAAGAAGGTTAAATGAAAATACTTTAGAAGCCATCCCCTAGCAGTACTGCAATCTGTCTCAGGATAAAGAATGAGAACACACCAGTCAGAGGACTGACACAGTCACCCTTATCCAGAGAACTACAAGAGAAAGAATTCCATGTAGAGGAAATTCCAAAAATTCTCAAAGGTCCCTACAAAAGAAAAGTCAACTTTAAATGTCTGATGAAGGCAGAAGGTTGGGAAGTGACCTCCCTCTACAGTGCCAGTAAAGTAGACCTCTCACCTCTCTCCCCCTTTCCTCCTGATTTGACTCCAGAGGGGTCAGACGGAGTGTTTAGCAAGCTTAGGAAGGAGGAGAAGCACTAGGTGAAGACAACAGAGAAGATGCCTCTGAACATCTCTATGACCAGAGCCTCCCACACCTGAAAGGTCCAAGTGGGGACAGGCAGAGAGAACAGGGGTTCAATTGTAAATGAAGCTTTATGACATGATATTCGACCTTTTCGTTTCTAGATAACCATTGTCTGTACTACATAAAAGTAACTTTCAGAAGCTATGGGGCCTGCTGGAGTGATTGAGCAAGCCAGGGGCAGAACTTGCTCCACAGAGCAGATGGAAGGGACTGCAGGATGGAAAATAAAATTGTCTTGTTATTACACTCCATGAGTTAGCATGCCAGTTACTATTGGGGTAGTAGGTGAAATAAATAATAATTGTGGTCTCAGTGTAAGTTCATTTTTTATTAGTCTACTCACCTTCCCCTATGCCCTACTTGAAAGAAATACAAAAAAGAAAGGAAGGGAGAAAAAGAAAGAAAACCAAGAAACAAATGCTCAAAAGTATGGATAAAAATGCAATATTCAGTTAATAAAGCATTCCTTTTGTGACCTGTTCCTTGAATCCTGGTTTAGAGACTCATTCCACCCATGTAGGTTTCAACTGCCTCCAAAATAAGTAACAGTTTTAGATGGAAGGATCCCAACAATTCATGTATTCAGAAGTCCAACTAAGTAACATAACCAGAGAGCACTATATATATGTATGCATATATATATATATATATATATATATATATTATTGTCAACTATGACTCCATTAAAATAAAGTGAGATGGAGGGAGAGACTCTAAGCTTGTATATAATACTACTTTAGTTTATATGGAGAGGGTTCTGGATTTTATGTGAATTATTGCCAGGACTACTTTAAGGCTGGCTGAGGTAGAGAATGTTCACTTGTGGTCAAAGTAACAGATACTATGGAGTTCAGAATCATTTGTTTTGAAACCATATGTCCTTAAACCACATTGTATGGATGTCAAACACTTTCACTATAATGTCAGTGTTGAACAGGTTTCTAATGCATTGCTTAAAAATGAATAAGTGGTTGTTAATTCCCATCCACGGTTGACCACCTCTCACAAGGACAATTGAACTTCTTTTATATTCTCCCTCTGATTCTACAGATGGGGTAGGATGTTAAGGGCTGGGGAGGAAAATTTGTGTCCCTTTAAACTATGAGAGATCTACACATTGAAGAGGAACAAGAATATCTTCTCCATTTCTCAAACATGTTTTTCCCTATCCCAACTAAACAACCAGGAAACAATAAACCCCAAGTTCCAATTTCAAATTACACCATTTAAATTAACAAGTTAACACTAATTCAAATTTTATCCATGCAAATTGAATTAGTTCAAATCTGGGTACAGTATGTGCTTCTCCTATTTTCTTATGATATGTGATCTGTTCCATTATTTTGAACATTTAAACATATTCTGACTTGAAACTATTTTATAACTTGTCTAGGGCATGAGCAGTGGCACGACCTGAATTTTAACTTCTACTACAATAGCATGCACAAAAAGCTGTGTGCATGTATGTTTTTAATACAGGGAACCTATATGTGATGTATAATTGTAATGCACCAATAAATTATAAAACAATGAAGTCGGCTGTGCTGGCCCATGCCTGTTATCCCACTACTTGGGAGGCTGAGATAGGAGGATCACAAGTTCGAGGCCAACCTCAGCAACTTGGCGAGACCCTGTTTCAAAATAAAAAAAATAAAAATAGGGCTGGAGGTATAGGTCAAAGGTAGAATACTCCTGGGTTCAATCCCCAGTACAAAAAATAAAAAGAAAAAAGAAAAGGAAAAAACCCACATTGACTAAAAAGGACAAAAAATTTTTGAAGCATGGTCATTTATAAAATATTCCTTTTTACTTCTGTAATGACATCAACCCCAGAGACTAACAAATCAAAATCAGTAAAAGTGACATTATTTCACATAAAGTTTCTGCTAAGAAATATATTCAGTGATGATCAAATAATTTTTGGTTATTTTAGTTTTAAAATAGGTTGTCTGTACATTAAGCATTTAGTGGATAGTGTTAAATACTATGATTATAGAATAATGATGTGTTCTTTAATTATTTGAACTAAATTATAATCTATTCCTTCACAGCAATATCATCCCCCCAAAAACTGTTAGAATAGTAAAAGAAGAAAACTTGTATGGTATCAAAAATTGAAGAAATCTATAGAACACTAGATTTCATGAAACTTAGATTAAGTTAAAGAGAACATTTACAGAGGTAAATGAACTCTTTTTTTTTTAAGGTACTGGAGGTTGTTCGACCAGCTTCAGTCATTTTTATTTTTTATTTTGAAACAGGGTCTCACCTGCGATTCTCCTGTCTCAGCCTCCTAGTAATTAACTTTTATATAAGCAAGGCAAATATTTGTAAATGCTAGCAGATTTTAAAATTTTTGTCATGGAGAGTGGAGAAAATACATTGTTTCAAAAATTTTTATTGGTAACAAACATTTTCTAATGCTATCTCCTAAAAGAAAAATCAATTCATCCACATAATTTTTTTTATAGAAATAGCTAGTCTATAATTCTTTCCAAATAGGCAATATACACTTTTCTTTCTGATTGGCTGAGAAAACATTTCTGTTTGCCTTGGGTAACTTATGTCCAGTTGAAAAAAAAATTAGTCCCCTGAGTAACTTAATTTTTTAAAAGAAAGCTTATTTTTTACTCCCTTTCTGTAAGAGTAATTAATGATCAGTGTGATTGGGTCCTGAACATTCCTTCCACTTGAGAAAATTGATGTAAGCAAATAGGAGTTATCTCACCTCCCTTTGCAAATTTGGGAATTGGAATTGATACATTTCTGACCAATGACATGTTAAAGGAGGATTCTGCAAGTGCTTTTCTTGCTCCTACGAAAGAGACATAATAAGTAATTGTCTTTTGTTCCCTTTATATTTCCTTTCTTGGATGTGACCCATGAAAACTTTTGCAGCCCTCTTGATACCAATGTACAGATAATGCCAACACCAAGAACAGGAGAGACAGAAAAAGACAGGATATTGTGAGCATTGCTAAGCAGATGATACCACATCTCCGCAGCCACACAAACTCTGCACTGTATTGTATGAGATAATAAAGTTTCTTAATTTTACTAGTCCAAGTTGTGTCTATTTTTAGTTTTATTTTATTTTTGATTGATGCACAATTGCAAATTTTTATGGATTCTTTTGTTCTTAGCTGACAGCATTCTAACTGATAATATGTTAGTTCCTCATTCTAAAGAGTAAAGCAACAATCAATTAAAAAACATTAAAGGAGCAGGGCGTGGTGGCATATGCTTGTAATCCCAGTACTTGGGAGACTGAGACCCTGAGGATCCAGGTTCGCGGCCAGCCTCAGCTACTTAGTGAGGCCTCTGCAACTTAGTGAAACTCTGTTTCAAAATAAAGAATAAAAAAATAGGGCTGGGGGTGTAGCTCGGAGGCAGAATGCCCCTGGGTTCAATCCCCAGTACCGCAAAAAAAAAAATTAAAGGAACACATTATTTAGTGTGTTTTATGTGTAAGCCACTGTGCTCTGTGCTAAGGAAGAATCAGTAGTGCATGAAAAGCCATCCCCTCTGACCCTCTATTCCAGGACCATGTGGTTTGGATGGAAGATATATTTATACAAATGATTAATGATGCTGCTATCGGATAGGACATCTGATGTGGCTAAAACATATGAAATGCTCCAGTAAACACAAAGAATTGTCTCTTGAAGGTGAAGGGAAGCCTTGGAGAGTGAAGGGGATAAGAGACTAAAATTAGATAAATGCCTTCAGAAGGAAGGGGGGATGGGCAAGAAAGTGGCTTTCCAGGAAGCTTTAGCAAAGGCACAGAATGTGAAATTAGTTTATTTATTTTGTAAAGAATTAACAGGGTAGTAAGATTAAAGGAGAGAGAGAGAGAGAGAGAGAGAGAGAGAGAGAGAGAAGTAGAAAATCAAGAAATCTTAGTGTACAAGTGAGGGAAGAAGGAAGAATGAATGAAAATGAGACTAGAAACATCATAGGGTGGGAATGGGTTAGGAAGAACCTTACAAATCAATGATGAGAAGCCTGAGATTTATTCAAGGTCATAGGAAAAAATGGCTAGAGGTGTATAAAAAGGGAAGAGACAGGATAAGACTTTATATTTATTTATTTATTTATTTAGTTAGTTAGTTAGTTAGTTAATTTTGGGCACTGGGGATTGAACCCAGGAGCATTCTACCTCTGAGCTACACCCCTAGCACTCTTCATGTTTTATTTTGAAACAAGGTCTTAATAAGTTGCTGGGGATCTCTCTAAGTTGCTGAGGCTGGCCTCGAATTTGCCATTCTCCTGTCTTAGCCTCCTAAGTACTGGGATTACAGGCATGCACCACCACTCCGGGCTAAGACTTTTACTTTTTTTAAGATAACTCTTAACTGTGATGGTAAATGAATTAATTAGATAGAAGAAAAATAAATAAACTCAGTTGAATGTGATATTATCACTCCCACTAGAGGAATATATCGAAATTTCTGCCATGTTATTAGCAGCTGCGCTTGTCGGCTGAAGGTTCTGTTGGTACTGCATTCGCCTTTGCCTGGTTCTGTTTCCTAGCTTCCCTCCCACAGGTGCTGATACAAAGCACTCTCTTACAAACACAAGTTAAATATCATCTCAGAGTTGGCTTCTGGGGTCGCTCAACCTACAGCTCAAGTTTTGGAAAAGTACAGTTCTAGATCCATGCCCTTCCCTTGTAATATGATTCTGGCTGGTTCTGGTTGCTGCATTTTAGTATAGTGTGAAAGGAAGAGAAGATCTAATCAATGTGCATTAGGTGCCCCAAACTTGTACCAGAGAGGAGTCTCCAGGGTTTGCCCTAACCGAAGAGAGAGCCTTATGGATCAAGTTTGGAAAAGTCTGGTAAAATTACAAGGCATCTCATCCTCATGATATGATGTGCTCCTGGACATGCCCTGAAGTCTACAAAGTACCTATGGAAATAAACTTTCCCCTCAAAAAAGAAAAGTTAGAATTTCATCCCTCTTATTTCATCGCCAGAAAGTTTAAAGGTGAAAAAGTCGATTTATTTTATATTTATTTTCTAGATAAACATTCTTCAAAAAATCTGATTTTGACTTTCTTCCTCTGCAGTCATTTGCTAGTCAAACACTTATTAACCATATTTCTGTACCATTCACTATACTCGATTTAAAATCTAGTCTGAACAATAGTAAAGATAATAAAGAGGGTATTATTAAATATTTATTACCTAATTCATTTCATTAATGATTTTGCTATATTTTCTGTTGACTCCACACTAAATGCCCATTGCAAATGTGAATGTTAATGGCTACTTTCCAAAGGTAAAGCTTTGTTTGTACAAAAAATCCATGTACACACATATGCCAAATTCTGCTTAGTTCAATCGAGTACTTTCCAAAGATTTTATTTATCTTTTTTCTTCATTTCTCTCTTTCTCTTTTTATATATTTCCCAGGGGGAAAAATTCCCAACCAGTCACTCATAATTCAATTATGTGTTGTAGATTGCTTTTAACTCTAAAGAGTACAAAGGATACCCTTCAGCCCTCAGAGTCCCCGAATGTGTGGTTTCCTCCACAGAGGAGTCTGGGTCTTTGCCGTGGGGCGTGGGGCCAATGCAAACTGAGAGGTCTAAAGGCTGCTAAAGTACTACATCTTGACACTTGCTGGCTACTGTGGAGTACCTGCTAGCACTGGAGGGATTTATATAAATTCGGATGGTGGATACCTACATAAGCACAAATTGTTGCTCTTGCATATATAAACTGCCTTATGAATTATACATTTTATAGAGATATAAAGAAATTTCAATCAGGCAGAAAATCTCTAATTGGATAATGTATTCAAGCAATTATGTATTTCAATAACATCATAAGAGAAATTGATATTTCATAAACATTTACTTTATTAAATATTAGCACATTTTAAGCATGGAACAGAGCCAAAGAGAGACTTACTTAAAATAGTCACAGAAGGGAAGTTATGCTATCAGAATTTATTTTAGGCAATGATCTAATACACTGTTCAGATAAATGGACTTTTTCTTCTAATCCCTGAAGGCAAAGAAGAGAACAAGAATGAATTCCCTTAATGAATTACTTTTTGCTTTTATACTAAAACTGAGACATATTTGGAAAAGTGCATTTTAAGCATGTAGTATCTCTTAAAGCAAAAGTACTGAGTCAACTAAGAACTTTCTTTAGTCTCTTTTGTACAAAGTGTCATTCTCTGCTAAATTATTTACTGACAACTGAGACATTACTTGGCATCTTCAAATTACTCTCCTAGGACCACAAATATTTTTAAAAGAAATCCTTAAAGAAAAGAAGTCTTAATGAACAAAATGGAGCTACAATGTGAGAACGGAGGGTTGAAATTCTAATATTAATTCAACTGTTTATCTTATGATATTCAGCCTACAGGATAACTATAATTTTTTTTCTTTTTTTTTTTTTGCGGTACCGGGGATTGAACCAAGGGGCGTTCTACTTCTGCGCTACACCCCGGCCCTATTTTTTTTATACTTTATTTTGAAACCGGGTCTCACAAAGTTGCAGAGGGCCTCACTAAGTAGAGAGAGAGAGAGAGAGAGAGAGAGAGAGAAAGAGAGAGAGAGAGCTGAGGCTGGCCGCGAACCCGGATCCTCGAGCCTCCGCCTCCCAAAGTACTGGGATTACAAGCGTGCGCCACCACGCCTGGCTAACTATAATGTTTTTTAAAAAGATAGTCTGAATTTTTAAATATTCAGATTAATAGAAGTTGGGAACAACTCCTGACATATTTTAGTCTTCACTTTTTCTTCTAGAAACACAGATTACATAAAATGTATACATTTACATTCAAAGATTATCACTTCTTCAAGTTTGAGCATTCATAAGAAATAACTCCTTTTCCCTTAGTGGACTTCAAAATATGTGGAAGAACTACTTAATTAAATGATTAAAAAGCAAATAGCATTGTTTTAATGATGGTATTAATTAAGTAATATTAACATGTATGAAGATAGTTTGCCTAATGTAAACTGCAGCCCTGAGAAAAGATAATATTCAAATAACTAAGTAACTGATATTTAATTATAAAGTGCATCTCATAATTAGAGGGTTAAATGGAAGTGGTCATTGCAGATGAATGCTATAGGAAGGTTTGAGGCCTTGGAGGACTTATAAGTAACTTATTTTGTGTGCGTGTTTGTGGTACTGGGGTTGGTCCCAGGGGTATTCTATGTCTGAGCAACACTCCCAGACACTTTATTTTTTATTTTGAAACAAGGTCTTGCTAAATTGCTGAGGTTCTCCTTAAGTTGTTGAGTCTTGCCTTAATCTCACGATCTTCCTGTCACTTCCTCCCAAGTATTGGTATTACAGGTGTGGGCCACCATACCCAAACTAAGCATCTAAGCAACTCTTTTTAAGGAAAGTATTCAATACTGGGAATTATTGACCAAATCTTATAATGGTTTCAAGCATTTCTTTTGAAATGCTTCTGAAAAAGAAAGTAAGCAAACTAATAATAGAATGCCCCTGGGTTGAATCCCCAGTGCCTCAACAACAACAACAAAAAAGATGCCCCATACATGCAGAATAGATCATGTATTGTGTCTTCTCATCAGTCATTTAAATCCCACCAGTCTTGCTTGCAGAGATATTGATATATATTTTTGGTAATGGAGTTTGAACCCAAGGCATTCCACCTTTGACCTATACCCCTTTTTATTTGTATCTTGAAACAGGGTCTCACAAAGTTGCTGAGGGTGTCCCTAAGTTGCTGAGACTGGCCTCAAACCCATGATCTTCCTTTGTCGGCCTCCCAAGTACCAAGATTACAGGCATGTACCACCATGCCTAGCTTAGCTATTGATATTTGCTAAAATACTAGCAAGTGCAGTTAATAGGGCTTATAGTGTGGTACCCTTTCCTTTGAGTTTCATACTGAGAATTGAAATTATAGGCTATGGTAACAATTGAATAACTAGTGGATATTTCTTTTCTAATTTTAAAATTTAAATTAAATTTACTTCACTGATAATAAAACATTCAAATTGTATATTAGGGCAGCTTATGATCTTTTGATGCATGTGCACATTGTTCAGTGTTTAAATCAAGTTAATCATGTCTATGTCCTCAAATATTTATCATTTCTTTAGGGTGAAAACATCCAAAATTCTTTTTTCTAGCTTTTTGAAATATACAGTACATTACTGTTATCCATAGTCATCCAACTGCAATAACACACCAGAACTTCTTACTTACTACTACCTAACTATAACTTAGTTCCCACTGATCAGCTTTTCCCAACCCCTAGCTCCCTGCTACTCTCCCCACCATTCTGCTCTCAACTTCTGTGTGATCAACTTCTTCAGATTCCTCATTTTGAGTGAGATCATGTGGTATGTGGCTTTCTGTGCCTGGCTTATTTCACTTAATATAATGATCTCCAGTTCCATCCACGTTGTTTCAAGTGACAGGATCTCATGTTTTTTATACTTTTATTGGTGCATTTTAGTCTCACATCATAATGTAGTTTGGAGTGATAGGGACATACATTTTTTATGGCCGAACACTTTTCCATTGTGTCTACATATCAGTTTCTCCATACATTCATTAGTTGATGGACATTTAGGTTGCTTCCATTTCTTGGCTATTTTGAAGAGTGCTACAATAAATATGGGAGTACAGATGTCTCTTTGCAATAGTGATTTCATTTCCTTTGGATATATACATAGTAGGGGCATTTCTGGATCATATGGTAGTGATGTCATAACCACAGGGAGCTGTGCAGTCAGGCGGGGGGAGGGGCTGATGCTCCAGGTCCACTCCAAGGCTGGAACTGATGAAGAACAAAACTTGAGTGCATATCACCGGCATGCAGTTCCTGATGCCAGGGCAGGTCTAGAATTCTGGCCTGGTATGAGGCTTTGGATTCTCCCTGTGGGTCTGACTGTGGTATGCCCAGCACTGAGCTCCAGGAGAAACATCCTATGATAGTTTTCATGCTTGGCTTACACTTCTGCTACCCAGGGAAGGCCAAGGGGTGGTTGAGACAGCCAGACACCTGAATAATGCAGTTCCAGAAGCTCAATATGCAGGCATTGGCCTGGGGGTAGGGGTCATGGGGCTCTGCCTGGCACTGGGTCTCAAGTTTAGGTATGGATTTAATTCTTTATCCCTTTCCCAAGCAGGAGATGTCTCTCTCCACACTGCTTGGAGTTACAAGAGATGTGACACTTGCAACTCTTTCCTTTTTGTCTTCTTCAATGTTTTTTTTTTTCTTTTTATTATACTATAACTAGGTCTCTTACCTGGCTTCCTCATCCCTTGTGAAGGAAGTTTAGTGTGTGGTTATCTGTTCAAACTGTTGTGTGTGGGGTGATGTTCACTGGAACATTTTACTTAGCCACCATCTTGCTTGCCCTTGTTTATTTCATTTTTTTATGGTAAGACTGTCCTTAAATAGCCCACAGTTGGGGCAGAAGAAGTCTGCATTCATTGGGAGTGATTGGGCATTAGAAGGAACTTGCTCACATGTGAAAAGACAGTGTGTAAAAAATAGTATGGTAGTGCGGTGTTAAATGCTACAAATGCCACAGTGTGATCTGCAGGTATATTTATTTGTTAATTAAAAGTTAATAAAATGTAATTTTATTATTACTACAGTTATAAATGTTCATTCTTGATGAATAACTCACTTGCTATTTTTTCAATCCCAAACTTTATATTTCTACTATATAAGTACATTTTTAGTAATTTTTGATGCCTTTCATTCATATTTTTAAAAGATTTTTTATTATACTTATTCACTCTTAATAGAGAACATGCATGTGTACTTAAATCCATAAAAATCCAAACTGTGTATCAGGGCAATTTTTAAACATGTAAGGGATCTATGCATTTGACATTAAGTCGCTTAAAAGAGTAGGAGAGGAGCACAGACAGAATTAAATGAATCCAATCAACTACATATAAATAACTGACCTTCTTAAAATTTTTGTTCAAGTCAACCAGATTGAGCAGGAAGATGTGATCCTTGGCTCCCAGAAGCAGTCTTCCCCTTTCCTCATCTAACAGAAGAGTTTGGAAATCCAGTCCTTCTGATGAACCCAAAAAGGGAATACAGCTGTTTGAAAGCAGCAAGTCTATGGGAAAGTAAAAGAAGGAAAGAAAGAAAGAAAATATTCTTAATAAGCAAAATATTTACTTGTCTCTCGCTATATATAATCCTCCTTTGGAAATGCATGTATACAGCAAGAACACTCCAATTTCATATTTACAAACAAATACAGTTTTCAACATATGCTCATTTAGAAATAGGTACAATGTATTAATCCAATTAACACTATTTTATATATAAATATACATATTAAAATGAATATAAAACATATAAATACAAAAATAATTAAATAAAATAAAATATTTTATAACTTGTGCTCATATTCTTAAATTATAATTTAAAATATCTACTTATAGTAATACTGGAGACCTGATGTTACATGCAAAGCAAGCATGAAACTGTGTCATAAATCTCTCATATTTCTTTTTTATATTTTTTAAAATAGAACTTCATCTTTTAAAGCACTTTTAGATTAACAGTGACATTGAGGGGAAGTACACAGATTTCTATATATTTCCTGCCTCTACTCATGTATGGCCTCCCCCATTATCAACATACCCCACTGCTATGGTGCATTTTTTTTTACAATCAATGAACTTACATTAACACATAATTATCACACAAAGTCCATATTCCAAATTACAGTTCAATTTTGATGTACATTTTATGGGTTTGGATAAGGGTAAAATGACATATATCAACCATCACAATATCATTGAGAGTAATTCATTGCCCTAAAAGTCTGTGGTCTGCCTATTCAGCCTCCTCCCCATCCCCAATCCCTGGCAGCCACTTTTTAATGTCTCCATAGCTTTGCCTTATCACAACGTCCTAGAGTTGGAATTTTGCAATATGTAGCCTTTTCATATTGGCCTCTTCCACTCAGTGATGTGTATTTAAATCTTCTCTATGTCTTCATGGCTTTGATAGCACATCTCTTCTTAGTGTTAACTAATATTCCACTGTCTAGATGTACCACAATTTATTCATCCATTCAGTTACTGAAGGACCTCATTGCTGCTTCTAAGTTTTGGCAATTATGAATAAGATGCTATAAACATCTGTTTGTAGGTTATTTGTGGACAAGTAAGTCTTCAACATTTTGGGATACATATCAAGAAGCATGATTAATGGGTCATACATTTAGTTTTGTAAGAAACTGCCCGACCTCCTTCCAAAATGTCTGTACTATTTTCCCTCCCACAAATGGCTGAGTGTTCCTGTTCCTCAGTATCCTTGTCAGCATTAGTGCTGTTGGTGTTCTAGATTTTGCCCATTCTCATAGGAGTGTAGTGGTATACTGTTTTTTTCATTTGTATTTCCCTGATGACATAAAGTATAGGGTATTTTTTCATATGTTTATTGGCCATCAGAATATCTTCTTTGGTGATGTGCCTGTTAAAGTCTTTGTACTTTTTAAAAAATTGTGTTCTTTGTTTTCTTATTGGTTGAGTTTTAATAGGTCTTTGTAAAGTTTGGGTCACAGTCCCTTTTCATATATAATTTATGTCTTTGGCAAATATTCTCTCCCAGGTTTTGGCTTGTCTTTTTCTCCTGTTTTTTGATCATGTTTAGATTGATGCCTACATTTGAAGTATTATACTTTTACTATTTTAAATGTGCAGGAAGAAGATATAAAAAGCAAAATCCAAGCAAATGGATTGTGAGAGAGACTGAATCTTGAACTAGTAATGAATCAAAATTGTAAAGCTGCAAGTAAACTTGAAAATCAATTAATACAAATGCATGTTTGGATCGGTGAGATATTCAATCTTAGTGAGTTAAAGTCACATGACCTAAAGTAAAAAAAATAGCAAAGCTGATAATTGAACTTCCTAGTTTTCACTTCTCTTTGATACTTGTCTGTAGGTTCAAATTCTGTGTTTCATTTGTAATTGTAATAAGCACACTCTTCTAAGGAACCTGAATCTTTTCAATAGTTTTTTTTTTAACCCCAAGTACTTTTTTGTGTGTGTGGCACTGGGGATTGAACACAGGAGCATTCTACCTCTAAGCTACACACCAGTCCTATTTTTTTAAATTTTATTTTGAAACAGGGTCTCACTAGGTTAATGAGTCTCACTATTTGCTGAGGCTGTCCTTGAACCTGCAATCCTCCTGTCTCAGCCTCGCAAGTACTGGGGCTACAAGCATGCACTACCGTGCCCAGCTAATCCCAAGTATTTATGATAACCTCTTATTTTCTACAATCCTAGAATATCAAATGTGGATTAACTGATAATATCGCCCATCATTTTATTAAAGTTGAGAGTTTAAAACCAATTCATTATTTTAAAGTAATTCATTATCAATTGATAACAAACATAAAAAGACATAATATCTCAGAAAAAGACATGAAGATACTTCTAAAACGTATTATAATATCAACCTCTGCAAAATGTACCTTTGAATCCTTTAAATTTAAGGGTGCTATATTATATCTATAAACTATGGGCATCATTATTATTTTATATTATGGGGAAGTCTCTTCACTATATTCTATTTTACAATCAGTAACTATTATTTTTTTGTACTTTCTAAGCTAGCTTTGTCTTCATTTTGACAAAACAAGAGGCAGTAGGCTGAAGAAAATATGATACTATATAAACTCTCAAGTGAGTATGATGTTACCAAACATATATATCTTATTAATATTTATGGAACATGCTTTGTGTACACTGGATGTAAGTGTGGATTCTATACTAATTAATTTTCTTAAGCTAAATACAACTCAACTCATTTTTCAGATCACAGTTAAGTCTCTGGTTATAATATATTTTAGCAGTTCCAAATGCAGTTAGCCTATTTTTGCAAGGCTAACATCCAACAAGCATTCATGCTGATTGTAAATAAAACTGAGAAGAAAAGAATAGAACCAAGAGAGTAGTTAATACAGATATTATCTAAAGCCTAAATAAGAGAACACAGTTCATACAAATCTTCACTCAACCAGGAAATTCCCTATTTTAACAAAAATTGAAATGAGCAAGATGGTAAGTATGTGAGAAGTTCCCCAGGAATATATTTCCATCTAACCAGTAAAATACTGTTTTTTTTTTTTTTTTTGTGTGTGTGTGTGTGTGTGTGAGAGAGAGAGAGAGAGAGAGAGAGAGAGAGAGAGAGATAGATACTAGGGATTTAACCTAGGGGAATTCTACCTCTAAGCTATACCCCCAGCCTTATTTTTTATTTTTATTTTGAGACAGGGTTGTGAAGGCCTAAGTTGCTGAGGCTGTCTATGAACCTGAGATCCTCCTGTCTCAGCCTCTC
>PVJS01016309.1:0-37652 GCA_004027185.1 Glis glis
ACTTCGTGAGACCCGGTTTCAAAATAAAGTATAAAAAAATAGGGCCGGGGGTGTAGCTAGGAGGTAGAATGCCCCTGGGTTCAATCCCCAGTACCGCAAAAAAAAAAAAAGTGAGGCTATAGCGCGCTTTCTTAGGAAACTGGCAAAGAATGTGGGGTTGGTAATCCTAGTGATGTCTGTTTCTATCAATATGAGACAAAGCTAAGTATGGAACTGGTGATTGAAGTGAGGAATGGATCTTGAAAAGAAGTCATTCTAATCAGAGATACCACTTAATGAGCCACTACTACATACTAGTCACCATGGAAGACATTTACGTGCATCATCTCTATGGTGTGCAAAATGTACTTTTTTTTTCCTGCCTGTGACAAACAAAACCTTTCTTGAAGAGTACCGGTAGTGGTGTCAGAACAAACTGAATAAGTTATAAATTCAAAAAGAGATCAGAGCTTACAGTGAAATCATCGAAGCATCTGCTTCCAACGGTAACCAAAGAATCCCACTGCTTGCAATTCCTCAGCCTCGCTAGGCCTTTTGAAGGTAGGATGAGTGTATTGTTATTCTTTGCCATATTTCTTTCCATTATAAAACCAAGATGAACATCACTATTTTGGTGGGTTATTGACTGATAGGACTTCACATGATTTTTCTTCTGATTCTTTGGTGTGGACAACTGAGTTTTCTTTAACCTCATCTGAACTGTGAATAAATGCAAAAAAGAAAGTTGCTTTTTTTTTCTTTTTTTTTTTTGCGGTACCGGGGATTGAACCCAGGGGCGTTCTACCTCCGCGCTACACCCTGGACCTATTTTTTATACTTTATTTTGAAACCGGGTCTCACGAAGTTGCGGAGGGCCTCACTAAGTAGAGAGAGAGACAGGGAGAGAGAGAGAGAGAGAGAGAGAGAGCTGAGGCTGGCCATGATCCCGGATCCTCCGGTCTCTGCCTCCCAAAGTACTGGGATTACAAGCGTGTGTCACCACGCCCGGCTGTTTTTTTTTTAATGTTCATTTATTGGTGCATTGTAATTATACATTTTGATATATGTCAGGGTATGAACATCATACATGCACACATTGCACATTTAGCCCTCCCTCCGATCCCACCCTATTCTTTTGAGCTATACATATAAGGAAACTAAAAATGAACACTGTGTCACATAAATACAGCTCCAAAACAGGCCGTCTCACCCCTCATGCCCCAATCCCCATCAGAGGTCAGCCTGAGCTGCTTTTACATAGAAATTCTACAGCTCCGCCTCTCCTCTCATCCCCAGAAAACTGAGGCTGCGCCGTTGAAAACCCTGCCTAGGATCAGTCAGCAAATGGCAAAGCCTGAGCTGTTCTCTTCCCTTTATGTAGCTCCATTTATAAAGAACACGGTAGAAAAACAGAGCTCCAACATGAGGTCAAGGCCAGCGAGGCCAGAATAGGATCTGGAGATGAGACGCTGAGAGTGTGGTTCAAACTGCTCCCCGTCCCTGTCCATCTCGGTGAGACCTAGTTGACGGACTGCGCATACAGTCGGAGGCCAGAGGACAGGCCAAGTGCAGGGAGCACAAGGAACCAGAGGGGGCCTGCAGGGGGTGATCCTAGCTTTACCATTCAAGGTACTCCTATCCAGCTTTAAAACATGGCAGTGCCAGCCAGGTGTGGTGGTACACACCTGTAACCCCAGTACTTGGGAGTCTGAAACAGGAGGATAGCAGGTTCAAGGACACCCTCTGCAATGTAGCGAGACTCTCAGCAACCTAGCAAGACCTTGTTTCAAAACAAAAAAATAAAGTAGGGCTGGGAGTATATCTCAGAGGTAGAATGCCCCTGGGTTCAATCCCCAGGAAACACACACACACACACACACACACACACACACACACACACACACAAATGGCAGTCCCTCCCATGTGGCAGTATCAACTTACTCAAAATTCTGGTGTATATAGAGGGACCTATTTCTCCACACTTCTGCAGCTGTCAGGATTTTGGATCAAGTTGATGTGTGAATTGTTAGTTACTTTTGAGTCACAACTTAGGGTGACTTAGGCAGCCCAAAATCATAAAATCAGAAAGGCATTAAGAATTTGGATGAAGAATTGGGTACTAAAAGAAAATGCCTTTTAGTATGATTATTATCTTCAACAAAGCAAAACAAATTTATGCACGTCCCGTTAAAGCTACAGGGAAGAACAATACCAAAAATTTCCATAGCCCTAGCACGCGACACTTAATGGCACAGAACCTATGGTTGCTCTTTTGCCAATTAATGATGAAAAAAAGAAGTCATTGTCATCATCCTTATTCAAGATGTCATTATTGCCTTAATTCAGTGAGTATAAAATATTTCTAAGGACTTTCATAAAGTTGTGATTATGTTGGTCTCCCATTGTATCTTTTCCATACATTTCTCAATTGCACAGTCACCTACCAGGAGGATGTTTAGAATTACTATGTTTGTGATTGGTAAGAAAATAGTTATATCTTTCTCAATGAATGAAACCATCATCAACCCAATCATTCACACCATAGCCATAGGATCATCCTAAGAGTTATCCTATAATCATCTCGCTCCCTCATCCCCACATTTAACTCTAACTATACTTTTAGCTTTTTGGCATCTGTTTCCTCTGACTCCCAAGTTGCTGTTGGTAATGTCAAGGTATTAGTTCATCTCTGGCTTAGATCTTTTCTCCGGGCCCAGCTGATCTCCTGGCCTCTAGGCAGATTTCTAAAGGGCAAATCTGACTGTGTCACTATCCTGCTCAGAAACCACCAGGTTTTCCTTTGCCCACAAAAAGTCATTTAGGTGTCCTTCACAACTGGTTCCTGCCTGCTCCTTCTGCTTCACTGCCCATCACTCCCACATACAAGAACTTATGGAAGTTCTTGTAGCTCCACAGGAGTGCCTTGCTGTCCCTGTCCTCTGTATCTGCTATTCTTTCCTCCTGAACCCCCACCTCCCATTTCCCTAGTGTGGTCTCCTTAAAGACCTAACTCATTCTCACCTGGGCCTCCCCTGCCTAGAGTGAGTTGAGAACCCTCTAAGATAGACTTGCCAAGAAGTACAACCTCAGTCAGCTATGTGGCTTTGGGAGTGTCAATCTCTCTGCATCCCCTCCCCTCGCCAGGAAATGGAAATAATACTTACCTAATATGGGGTTGTTGTGAGCCCCTGAAGGTCCACTAAGCACACAACCCAGTGAGCCTTCAATAAATTTGTGTTGAAACTAAGTCTCAGTGGGAACCTGAGACAGTCAGGATTGGGCGAGGCTAGGAGTTAAATGGACCTGTTTACTCATCATATGATAGAGAGTTGGTACTAGATGACTTGGGAGAAAACCCATTTTACCTTTATAATATCCATGATTTCAAAATTTTTAGTCTTCCTTTAGCAGAAACTTCTAGTTATAACCCAATACCTATTTTCTCCTTTTTCTATAGTAACTCTCGATTCTTAGTTGAACATTGGTCCAACCAAAACAAGTATGATTCCTAGACTCCCTTGCAGCTAGATGCGGTTATATGGTCGAGATGCCTAAGTTCTGGCCAACAGGATATAAGCAGGAAGTGACGTGTGTAACTTCCTGTTCCTGTCAGGTTCTTGCTCTATCCTCTCTTCCCACAGCAAATATGATGGTGGTGGTGCGCCATATTGGACCATATGGAGAAAGATGATATTCTAAACATGGAGAAGCAGGCTGGGTCCCTGAGCACCAGCAAAGAACAGAGTAACCGCACCAACTTAGACTTCTGTGTGGGAGAGAAATTCATTTTTCATTTATTAAGCCACTCATTTTGACTCTCTCTGAGACCAGCTGAAACTCTATCCCAACTAATAATTTCAAATGCATTTCCATTTAGCTTTTGACTCCATAGCCCCGCAAATATGGAGAACAAAACAAGGCCCTTTCTGCCCCATCCACCTCCACAAGTCTGCTCTAGGTCAGACCCAGGTGAGGCAAGCCCTGGTTTTCAATCGGTAAAACTAAGAATTGTAAGAAATGCCTGCAGAATTATACACCAAAGATTTCCATTATTACCATATCACTATGTCAAAATTGAAAGGCATGTAAGATTTCTCCAGAGAGGCCATCAATAAGGCATTGCAGAGCTATGTAGGTGTTTTATAAAATGTGTTTTATTCAAGCCAGGATATACAACACTAACATTATTGAAAGAAATCGAGGCTCTGGTCTTCTTTTTTAATATGTTCATTATTCATGTTATAGTCCTTTAACAAAAAAAAAGTAAAGTCGTATACATATTCAATTTAATTTAAATTTTATTTTACCTGCTATTTATCTTGGGTGTCCAATGAAGAAGAAATATTCCCTTATTATTCTTATATTCGTTTCTGACAGTTCAATTTCTCCGACTGCTATGCCTCAGACAACCTGCGCTGAAAAAGCATGTAGGTAATTGCTTTGATCAAAATTTCATGCCAAATCTTTTAGATTCCATGTAGATCACAGCCACTGAACAGAGACCCACAGAATGGAGCCCACGGAGCCAAGACTGAGAAAAGCTTCTGCATCAAAAACATGGCTGCAACTGGGAAGCACCCAGGAGCTTTAAGAAGAGCTGATGCCCAGGACCCACCCCAAGCTTCTAAGGTCAGGGATGCTGGGCATCGAGAGATCTGTGCAGCGCCTGGCTGGGGACCACTGATTCAGAGCTTGGTGGGGTGTGGTAGAGGAACACGGGACTTACAAAGGGAACCCTGATTTGGATCATTGATTCTGGCATGTAATTTTGATGTTTTTTATAGCTTTATTGAGAAATCCACATACCACACAATCCACCCATTTAAAGTGTACAATTCAATGAACTTTAATATGTTCAGAGACTCATATAACCATCACCACAACCAATTATAGGTTTCTCTTGCTATCCACAAGAAAGTGGTTTTAGAATACACATGGATACCAAAACTCAAGGATGCTCAAGTCCCTTTATAAAATGGCATAAGATTTACATATAACCCACATAATCCTCCCACATACTCTTAAGTCATTACTTGTAATTGACTTAATTACTTATAATACCTAATGTAATATAAATGCTATGCAAGTAGTTGTTGTACTGTATTGTTTAGGGAATAATAACAAGAAAAAAAAGCTTGTGCATAGTCAGTGCAGACACAATTTTTAAATATTTTCAAGTGGAATCATGGATTCTGAAGACCAACTATTACATTACCCTGCACAGAAACTCCACACTCCTTAGCTTTTACCCTGCCCTAATCTCCCCATAATCCCCCAAATCCATTTTGTGTCTTTACAGATTTGCCTATTCTGGACATTTCCTATAAATGGAATCACCTTTCACTTAGTATAATGTTTTCAAGGTTCACCCATGTTGTAGCATATATTAATATTTTTAATCCTTTTTATGGCTGTATATTATTCCATTATATGGATATACCACCATTTGTTTAGTCATTCATCAGCTAATAAACATATGGGTTGTTTCCACTTTAGTACTATTGTTTTATTTTTGTTTTTTGTGGTACTGGGGATTGAACCCAGGGGCATTCTACCTCTGAGCTACACCTCCAGCCCTATTTTTTTTTTTTTTGAAACAAGGTCTCACTAAGTTACAGAGGGCCTCACTAAGTTGCTGAGACTGGCCTTGAACCTGCTATCCTCCTGTCTCAGCCTCCCAAGTACTGGTATAACAGGCATGCGCTACCACGTCTGGCTACAGTTTGGGGCTACTGTAAATATGAATAATGTTATTAGGAACATTCATGTATAAGTTTTTATGTGAACATGTTTTCATTTCTCTTAGTAATATACCTAAGGCTAGAATTCCTAGATCATATGGTAACTATATGTTTAACCATTCAAGGAACTGCCAGACTGTTTTCAAAGACTGTCTGCACTATTTTACATTTATACCAACAAAATAAGAGGGTTCTAGTTTCTATATTCTTACCCAGATGTATTAGTATGTCTTTTTTATGGCCGCCATCCTACTGGTATTGCCCATGTGATTTCTGTGAAGTCCTCAACAACTTCTTTCACTTCTCTGAAAGCTCTCAGTTCCTGATCTGTGAAATGGGGTGATAGGAGCAATATCACAGGGTACATATGAAAATTAAATAAAATGGAACATGGAAAATACTTAGCTTAACTGAAGCATTGTGGGCCAGACAGGATCATTAATGAAATACCACTAGTTATAATTAGGAAAAAGGTTTTTAAAACAAGACTAGAGGAGAAGGTCCTTGGACCAGCTATTTCTGTCCAGTGGAAGAGAATTTTCCAAGGTCTACCCACCCAGAATAATGATAATCTTCTTACTTAAGTATAAGCAAGTTGTTGGGGGATTTTTTAGCCTCAATTTTTTCAAGTCTATAAAAGGGGTATAATCCAGTTCACATAGACAGTGGGAGGCTGAGACAGGAGAATTGCAGGTTCGAGGCCAGCCTCAGCAAGTAGTGAGACTCTCATCAACCTAGTGAGACCCTTTTTCAAAATAAAAATAAAATAGGGCTGGGGGTATAGCTCAGAGGTGAATGCCCCTGGGTTCAATCTTCAGTACCAGGAAAAAAAAAAACTGTAGTTAGGCCCCCTTAGAGAGGCCTGAGAGAAAGACATGTTTGGCTTAGGAGATTGCCCAGTGATCTATTACACCAGAACTTCTCAAGCTTTAATGTACACATTACCTGGGGAGCTCGTTACAATGCAAATTCCAACCCAGTAGGGCTGGGGCAGTGCTCAGGATTCCACTTTTTTAACAAGCTCCCTGGCGATGCCTCTGCTGCTCGTTCACGAAACCATGTTTTGAGCATCAAGATATTAACCTTGCTTCTTCTTTTTTTTTTATATTCTCAGTCTACTTGATCAAGAAAAGGCCCAGCTGTGGAAATACTGGCAAGAAAAATACTGGGACAGATTTAAAAAGGAACAGGAAGTTTTCTGGAGCCCTTGGGATCTACTCTGGGCATAAAAAATTGTTTCCTTGACTTGAATAGTGGAAGGTTCACGCCCCTTCGCCGCCAGAAACCATGTCACAGAATCTTCACTATTTGAAAATTAAAAATGCACAGGGATGTATCAGTGTCCTTGTCTTTGTTTTGATATTGTTCTATAGTTTTGCAAGATGTTACCTCTGTGCCATTCTTTCGACTGTCCTCTGTGTTTTGTTTCTTATAATCAAATGTAAATCTACAATTATCTCAAAATGAAAATTTAATTTTAAAAATTTACAATAAAAATTGCTACCTGGGCATGGTGAAATCCCAGTGCTTGGGAGACTGAGACAGGAGGAATGCAGGTTCGAGGTCAGTGCATGGTAACTTAGTGAGATCCTGTATCAAAATAAAATAGGGCTAGGGATGTAGCTCAGAGGTAGAATGCCCCTGGGTTCAATCTCCAGGACCAAAAAATTAAAAAATAAAATAAGGCTAGGTGTGTGGCTCAGAGGTAGAACACCTCTGGGTTAAATCCTCAGTACCATACACACAAAAAAATTTTTTTTTTTAATTTTCTGGCCAAAAGCTACCTCCACACACAGTGAAGTGCAACCTAACAATGTGTAAGTAGACTATAACCTACTCTGATGACAAGTAGCCAAGTCTCGGCCAATCATAAGCAGCCAATTGTTCAATCCACATTCAAACAGATGGATGCAAGCTGTAACCAATAATTCTCTCTCTACTCCCTTCTGTTTTCTGTAGGTCACATCCTTTTCTCTGGCTGTAAATACAACCTGCCCGTGTGGTGGAGCAGTTTTCTGAGCCATTTTTGGTCCAGACTGCTGACTGATTCTATAACAGCAAATAAAGCCAATTAAGAGCTGAAAAACTAGATTTGTTGTAATTTTGTCTTTTAAAGGTTCATTATCAGATGATTAAAAATAGTTCTGGATGATCAAAAATTACACTAGGAAGAACACTCTAGAACACTAGTGTAGAAATACAGTAGATCTATTTCTACTAGTGTAGAAATACACTAGGGCTGACCTTAAGTAAAAAATCAACTTTAGATATAATAATGGTGGAAAGAAAAGAGAGGTGTTTTTTTAAAAAATCAAACATATGTCACTGTCATTTGACAACCAGAAGCAGAAACACAAAATTCTAGTATACGAAGCTGGGCGTGATGGCGCACGCTTGTAATCCCAGTACTTTGGGAGGCGGAGACCGGAGGATCCGGGTTCGCGGCCAGCCTCAGCTCTCTCGCTCTCTCTCTCCCTGTCTCTCTCTCTCTCTACCTAGTGAGGCCCTCCGCAACTTCGTGAGACCCGGTTTCAAAATAAAGTATAAAAAATAGGGCCGGGGGTGTAGCGCGGAGGTAGAACGCCCCTGCGTTCAATCCCCGGTACCGCAAAAAAAAAAAAAATTCTAGTATACTATCATAGCAAGTACATTTGTTTCTAAATTTTATAAACATGGTCATTTAAAGAAAAGAGGAAAAGGTCAAATAGCAGAATGGAAGTATTAAAGGAAATGGATAAGGAGAGAAGAACAGGAGAGAGACCCATCATGACAAAATAGAAAAATGAATGAGTAGACTTAGAACTCTGAAGTAGGGTCTCGCTGCCCTTTGAAACTCTGATTTATGGAAATGACGAGATACAGTCAGAGTCTGTTAACCCCGGAAGGCCTTTCAAGACAGTGGGAAATGCTTACCGACCTGTGTGGATAGGATGTGGGTGGAAAAGCCCTGATTTGCAGCACTTGCCAATTTCCATGGTATAAATACTGCCACCAAGGCCAATTTCAGGCCACCAACAAGATGTCATTGATCTCAGAGTTGGGAAGAAACATAGTCAGTTCTCGTGGGTTGGTATGAATCAGCTCCCGCACACTGTGGCCCTCACAGGTCGTTTCACTCCAAACCCATCACTTCGCAGATGATGCTCCGAAGCCAAAGAGGGAAGGTGCCTTGTCCATGTTTGCTGAGCCTGCGAGTGACAGAGCTGAAACTAAAACCCAGGACCTCAAGTCCTCGGGCTAATGCTTTCCCTACCCTCACACCCTCTTCATCCTTAGTAATAATCTTAATTTGAAATGATTCACATTCCACATTTCCACGCTCCCATGCAAATAGGGGTGGCTAGGTAGACCTCGTTGGAAGCAATGAAATGAAAATGATTTTTATATAAAGAGGAACCGAATCATCTGGCCCACAACTTTAGCTTTTCCTCATCTCCTTAAAATCTTGCAACTAAGAGAATTAAAAATCTCATAACAGAGATAGTGGATGCAATGGCTTGAATATGTTTGTCCCAACCAAAACCCATACTGAGGCTTGGTCCTCGGTGTGACAGTGTTGAGAGGTGTAGGTGCCTGTAAGAGGGTTCTTGCTCTGTAAGAGAGTTCTTGCTCTCACACATGAGTTACCATGAGAGTGAGTTGTTATAAAGCAAGCCTGACACCTCCCCTCCGCCCCTCACACATGTGGCTCTTCTGAACATGCCACTTGCTGCTCTCCTGCCATGTGACGCCACCTGCCCTGTTAGGACACAACAGGAGACCCTCGCCAGATGTCTCATAAGCTGAGACTTTTCAGCTTCCAAGGCTGTGAGCCAAAATAAATCTCTTTTCCTTATAACATACTCAGTCTCGGGCATTTTGTTATTGCAACATAAAACAGACTAAAACGTCTAAAGGCATTTGGATTCCTGGCAACGTCTTTTAGCAGCTGCACCAGCCCCGGACTTCTTGTCATGTGAAAGAAATGAACCCCAGCCTGATTAAACTACTGTAGTCAGGTTTCTGTTGCATGCAACCGACTGCAATCCCAGCTGCCACACAACGCCTCTGTGGTCAGATGGATAACAAATTAGAAACGTCCTCCGCGTTTTAGGGCTAAAATAAAGATTTGTTTCCCCCACGAAATTCTATAGTTTAGTATATGTGTGAGGAAGTAATTTACATTTTAGCGACGCACTTTGGAAGTTGAGAAGCATCGGTTCCTTTGACAGTCAGCAGCTGTCTGATTACAGTATATTCCTTCTTTGAGAGATTGGGCCCACTATATTTAGTTGGAATCAGTGTATTCTGTATCTTTTGCCAAATAGAAAAAAAAAAGTTTTAAAAAAATCAGTTTCCAGTTTGGAAGATCCACTTAACTGTATCTCAAGAATTCAAAAATTATCCAAGCTGATTCTGCTACAAATACAACCAGAATTAGTACCTGTTTCTGGTAAAATTGACCAGGTGCTTTGGTACATTTTAGATAAAGTAAACATTCCAGGTTTCTTCCTCAAGGCCCCAGGATCTTGGTCTGAAGTTTAAAATACTCATCATATAGCCAAGCATGGTGGTGCAGGCCTGTAATCCCCATACTTGGGAAGCTAAGACAGGAGGACTGCAGGTTCGAGGTAAACCTCAGCAACTTGGCAAGACCCTGTTTCAAATTAAAAAATAAAATAGAGCTAGGGGTGTAGCTCAGAGATACACCCTAACCCTGGGTTCAATACCCAGGACCAAAAAAACAAAAAACAAAACTCATCATATCAGTGTAAATTACACCATGTGGCCTGAATAAGAAAAGATATCTTCAAGATCTTCAAGTGTCATTTTCTGGAGGTCTCACAGGAAAAAAAAAAAATATATATATATATATATATAAATATATATATAAAATGTAATATATAATATATTTATATAATAATATATAATATGAACCCATTTGTATATGGAAGGACATACACAAAATATGGCCTTCTGTAGGTTATTGTTATTTTCTTTGTGTTTATGTTTTAAATAAATACATGTATAACTTTTTTTTTTCTTTTGTGGTACTGGGGATTGAACCCAGGGGCGTTCTACCTCCGAGCTATACCCTCAGCCCTATTTTTTTATTCTTTATTTTGAAACAGGGTCTCACTAAGTTGTGGAGGGCCTCACTAAGTAGCTGAGGCTGGCCACGAACCTACGATCCTCCTGTCTCAGCCTCCCAAGAACTGGGATTACAAGCGCGTGCCACAATGCCCAGCCATGTATAACTTTTGAAATACTTTTTTTAAATTGCTGTTGCTGCTGCCACTGTCACCTCCTAATACTGGGTAATTTGTCCTTAATGGCCTTTCATATCTCATCAGAGACTGGTAGGAAGAGAGCTCATCAAATGTGAGCAAGGCAAGCTGCTGAGAGGGACAGCAGACACGGAGGCAGGGAGTGATGGCCAGAATAGGCCAGATGGAATTTAACAGGGCTGAGGACAAAGCCCTGCCTGGGAGGCCAGGAAACGCATCTGCACAGCTCCAAAAGGAGCAGCGTGGCTTCAAAGCTTCATGCATGAGTGATAATCTCCCCCAAAGCCAGGCTACATTAAGACAAATCACATTTACTGCATTTTAAGAAAGATGTGAACAAACTAGAATATGTCCTAAGAAAAATCCCAGGACCAAAAGAAAGCTGGCAGCTGGGTAGCAGTTGAAGGAATAGGGACTGTTTACCCTAGAGAGGAGATGGCATATGAGAGATGAAGTAGGGACCCTGGGAGTTACCTTCAAACCCTCTGAGGACTGTCATTCAGAAAGCATCTAATCTAAAGTGCAGAATTAGCCGGGCGTGGTGGCGCACGCTTGTAATCCCAGTACTTTGAGAGGCAGAGACCGGAGGATCCGGGTTCGCGGCCAGCCTCAGTGCTCGCTCTCTCTCTCTCTCTCTCTCTCTCTCTCTCCCTGTCTCTCTCTCTCTACCTAGTAAGGCCCTCCCCAACTTCGTGAGACCCAGTTTCAAAATAAAGTATAAAAAAGTAGGGCCGGGGGTGCAGCGCGGAGGTAGAACGCCCCTGGGTTCAATCCCCGGTACCGTGAAATAAATAAATAAATAAATAAATAAATAAAGTGCAGAACTAGAATGGTAGAAGTTTCAGGGAGTTGAAAATAAGGAGACTTTTTTTTTAATTAGAACTATCCAACAACAGGATGGGATGCCTTATAAGGTAGTAAGTTTCCCACCACTATAGACATACAATCAAAGAATGGGTAACTATTAAAATATTCTGTAATGGAATTTTGACATCTTCTGGGAACTTAGACCTGAAGAACCTCTGTTTCCCTCTAGCTCAAAAATATTATGAATCTAAAACAGGCAGCCCCCTTGGGGTTAACAACAAGTCCCCACTCACCAGTTCTTGCCAAAATTTCCCTAATTAGAGATTAACTCCTTTGGCTTCACCTTCTTTTGAAATTATGAAACCGCTGAAGATAACAGCGGTTATATTTTCAGCTATATTTTCAGCTGTTGTCAGTTATGATCACCTCCATGCGAATGAGTCCATGTGGTGCTTTCCCAAGAACAGGTTTCCATGATGGTGGACGAGAAGGATAACATGGCCCTGAGCTATGAAAGCAGCTACTTGGGAGCCACTTAAAGAGAGGGAATGGATGCTTCAAGACCAAGTTCACAACCTTATATATCAACAAACCAACTTGGTTCTTGAAACTCTTCTTTTAATTTCCACCCCATGGTCCAGTGCATGTGCCAATTATGCTCACTGTTTCTCTGATCCAGGGGTGGTTAATGAGCACTGGACCAGGCTCTCTCCAATGACGTGGGAGAATGCCCACTGCACAATCGCCAGCCAGCTGTGCTGCTGAAATTAACTTGCTCAGCTGGCCCTCCAAATAAAGCCATTTAAGGAGTGCAATGTACCATAGAAAGCAATTTGTTTCCTTAAGATTTAGTACCCCACGTGAAGATTGATTTTGATTTGAAAGACAGAAGCTACTGCAAGGTGAATAATTTTAAGTTTAACATATTCCTCCTCTCAAGGAGCCAAATGCATTAAAATTAGGTGCAAAGTGCTTCTAATTTGTCAATCACTCCTTGGATAATTCTGTTCCTGCATTACCAGGGAAATTGCCCAAGAGACCTGGCTTTTGGCCCCTTTCATCTTCACTATTCTTTTAACTTGATCATGGCCACAGTATGCAAATGGGAGTCTACGGCTAGGGGTGGGATGGGGGGATCCAAGATAAAGACAGCCTCTAACCCACATTAAATTTGTCAGGAGGTCAGAGGTGTGACGGGCCTCCTAAGTCGTGTCACACGTCAGGCTGTGGGACAGGGTGCTTGATGAAACAGCCCATCGGAAGGCATTCCTCCGCCCGCTAAGATCTTGCGAGGTTCACTCTCCTTCTGTCCATTGGCAAGCACTCACTGGGGGCCTGCTCTGTGTCAGACTCTGATCTTAGCACACAGATGGCACACAGATGGCCAGCGACAGACCCAGCCCTCAGGAGGCTCAAACATCAGAGACAAGAAAGTCCCGACGGCACCCAGGAAGACAAGTGCTGGGTTGGAGGTCAGCACAGAACACACTGAGACCGCTGAGAAGGTACCTGTCCCCGCCCGAGGGGCTTGTACCAGACCTCTGGAAGAGGGAATGACCTTGAAGAATGGCAGTGACTAGACTTCCTGAGTGGTACATGATGCTTCCAGAAAGAAAACTGGATCCAACGAGCACGCGGAGTCACACCTGGCAATTGTGAGGTACTTCAGACATGCCCAGGCACCATGCTAAGCACGTTACAAGTATTTTCTCATTCGATCTTCATAACAACCCTATGCTGTGGGCTCTATTACAAAGTAGGTACTATCATTACTCCCATTTTACAGAGGAGGAACCTGAGGCATTGAAAAGTTAAGGAACATGCCCAAGGTGACAACTTCTACATTAAAGGGTCAGGATTCAACCCAGTAAGTCTGATTCAAAGTCTATGTAAATGGGTTACCTTCCAAAAGATTTGGAAGAGGAAGGAGGGTCCACAGCATAGTCAAAGCACAGGCAGATTTACAGATGGGGGTATCCTTGAAATTGTGAGATAATATTCGAAAAGCTCCCAGCACAGGACCAACATATAATAAGTGCTCATTAAATTTTACAATGATGATGATGGTGGTGGTGGTGGTAGTGATGATGATGGAGAAGGAGGGAGGAGGAAGAAGACGACGAGGAGGAGGACAAGGAGGAGGACGAGGAGGAGATGACAACGACGACCTGCAGGAAAGCAGAAGGGGCCAGATATTTCAGCAACTCACATAGAGAGTCTTTTGGGTCATACAAGGTCTGTACATTACCCTGAGGGCAGCAAGGATTCATTCTAGGTAGAGAAGTGAAGTGTCTAAGGTTTGGGTATAGAAAGTTGAACACAGGGAAGGTGGAAGGCAGAGGGCAGAGGGTAGAGGCCAAAGAATCTTGGAGACTGTGGATGTGCCCCAGGGAGAAACAGCAAAACTGACTGACATAGAGGCAGTGAGCAGGAAGGATAGAGATGGGATATTTAAGAAGGAAAATGAGTTTAGGGAGAGATTGTTGGTGGTAAGGAAGAGAAATGTTTCTGCCTTGGGAAATTTGGGAAATGGTAGTGCCATTTCCAGGACAGGAAACATGTGGGAAGAAATAATAGATTCCACTGTAAGATGGAATTGGCTATGGGACATGCATGGGGGGGGGGCATCCAACAGATCTTGGAAAATGTAGAGAATCAAGTCCATCTGAATGCAGTGGAGTCAAATCAAAGTGCTCATCCATACATGGCTCCAATAACCATTCAGGAGGACCCAGACTCCTGATCACAGAACACAAAAAGAAGCTTCCAGCACAACCTTGTTTGCTTGGCTACCCTGGTCCTGAACTACTCACCTGGCTTGTTCTGCATGCCACAGTCCAACCTGCTCTCAGGACTGCCAACATCCAGTCACTCAATCTGCACCTCATCTCCCAGCTACCAACTTTGCTTCCTCCCTGTCTTGCTTTCAGATTCTCTATCTGCCAGCTCCCCTTAGGCTCCCTGTCTTATGCCCCCTGAAAAAACCTCTCAGCCTTTCCCCCCACCACCAGCTCCCTATGGTCAGTGTCTTTGAGAGTCCTGAACTGGTATTTCAAGGTGAGGTTGGACAGGAGTGGAGGGAGTAGGACATGAGGCCTTCAGAGTCTCATTCCACACCTAGAGTTCAAGCAGCCCCAAAATGGCCCATCTATGCCCATAGGATGGTCCAGTGGCACAACCTCCACACAGCCAATCTCTGGATGATTCTGACCCAAGCTAAGCATCACTCTTGCTGGACTCAGATTAGGAAATTGCTATGGTTTCTGGCAGGAAGGTGTGTACAAAAGTACTGAGCTTTGCTCATTGCTCCACCTGTTGTCTTTGCCAAGTGTGAAGCAGGCTGGAGCTATGGGGGTGTGATCCCTCCCCCTCCTCTACACTGCTCTAATCTTGGTCATGTCAGGTCTCAGGCTCCTTCTGCTTTTCATCCTGTCCCTATCCCAGGGTCTACAGCATCTCACAGTGGCCTGGTCTGTGGGAACAAGGCTGGCATATTGGCTATTGCTTGCTGAGGGCCTACGACGTCAGGCACTATACTAGACTCTCTAGTTCCTACCATGGTATCCAGAGCCACAGCTATAGTTCAATTGCTTCTTGTGAGTGGGGCTTAGACAATAGTCTCTCATCTGGAATTCAATTGCTTCCTGTGAGTGGACCTTGGACAATAGTTTTTCTCTCCAAGATAACTTGCCCAAGTCTCTTGCATAGTGGCTTTTGTTTGAGCTGAGTTTTTTTCAAGTTGGGAGAAAGGGAGGGGATGAGCAAAGGTGGGTCTAGTAGGAGCCAGAGCCCCGAGAGTGGGGGGAATCCAGGCCAGAAGATAAAAAAAGAGGTGTCTACTGATGATACTGTGAGCACTGGGTGCAGGCAATGCATCTTCAAGACCCAAACAACAAAGTGCAGCACAGAAAGAGGAAGAGGGTTGCTCTCCCCCACTCCTTCCCAGGAGAGGACAGAGGTCCTACTTTGCCCCCTCCACTACAGAGATAAAGATCTGGTGTGCCCAGCCCCAAAAGCCACCTGACCAGGTCTAATTTTTGAACAAGTTATCTCTTATGAATTCTCAAGAAGATTCCACAAGATGGCCTTCCTACAATAGACAAGATGTGAATATCCATGCAATCATAGGCTGGTGAACCTGGAGATGTGAGTACAAATACAGTCAATATCCAGTGAATAAAGGATGCACAAACTTCATCCCATGTCCCATATTCAGATGTTTTGACTATTGAAGTAGGCTCCTCAAGAGGTAGTAAGTGAGTGCTCCAGTCTTGGAAACATCCAGGCAGAGATGGGTGGGCAAGCAAAGCTGATACAGAAGAGGCGAGCCATAGATGAGCTGTCCCAACTCTATGAAAGCGTCTTTCTGTGACTTATCTAAGGTCACAAGGCGAGAAAATGGTAGAACTGAGACTAGGACCCAGGTCTGCAGTATCTATGCTCAGTGCCCTACTACAACAGGGAACAGACTTCTCCCAGGATGCAGGCATTCAGTGCTCTCCAAAAGAAGGAGTCATCCTCAGCCAGCCCTTGGGCTGCACAACTGATAACCATTCTGTATCAGACACTTGGTTCACTAACATTAACTCAGGAGGAGCCCTCTGCTGCTTTTGTACCAGAAATACTGAAATTGACTGCAGGTTAGGGAAGGAATGGAAACTGATCAGAGCGAACTGGCTAACAGCTACTCCTTGCCCCCTTCCACATGAAAAGCTAGAACAAGCGATGAAGAACAAGGAACGTGGGCTCACCAGCCCAGACTGCTGGGTTAGCTCCCAAATGGGCCCAGCAAGTGCTTTGTTTGAGACAACTGGCACACTGATTCATTTGTTTCAGAAACAAAGCACCTGGCATCGCCTGCCAAAGACTAAGGCTGCCACCTCCCACCCCTGCCACACTCAAGCCTGAGAATGCTTCACTCCCATATGGAGCTCTTGTCCCTGAGCTGCAGAATCACTTTTGAATTTGTGTAGTAATGGGCTGTCAGTGGGGTCATCTTCCCAGATATCTGTTCCAACAGTGGCCTAACAAAAGGAGATTTGATCATTCCTGGCAGCAAAGTCACTGCTCCAAGTAAGGCGTGAAATGACAAACAGGCACATTTGCAGCGAAAACTCCCAGGTGGATTTGCTTTCAACAATGATGCTCAGGCAAGTCCCTTGAAAAAAAATCTCTTCTTCCTGTAACCATTCAGGAAATAGCACCTTCAAAATTAGGGAAGCTCATTAGAGGAGAAGTCAGAGAGGACATAAAAGGGGATGTCTCAGCTCCCAGCTATACTTGAGCTGATGCCTATCAATGAGACAGCAGCTCTGCACATAAAGTGTCTATAGTTGCCATAAAGAGATGTCTATAATTGTCCAGAGGAACACCCATTCACCAATGATGTATGTGAGGGTCCAAAAGATGGTAAAAGTGGTAGGCGGACATAGTAGTAACAGCAGACTGGCTTGAGGCCCCTTCACAAGGAGGCCAAATGTCCCAGGTGGTCTGTTCAAGCTGTAGGGATTGCTAAGGATCCCAATTCTAGGGTTATAATGGATAGAATCCCAAATATAGACAACATTGATGATAAAAAAGGAGCAAACAGGATATCCATGAAGCATTGACCAGGAATGGACAAGGAGATCTGCTAATGACTACAGAGACACCCAGATCCAGCAAGGAATTAAATGCAGAAAGGAAACTGAAGCAGGTGCCCAGGGACATGGATATGGGAAGACTGAAGCTCAGGATGTCACAAAAGTGTCTGAAATAAAGTAAGTAATTAATTAATATTGCTTGGTCAGAATCCATCTGATTTTTAATTTTTTATTAAGATATACATAAAGGGAGATGGATATGGTGGTGCACACCTGTAATCCCAGTACTTGGAAGACTGAGACAGGAGGATTGCAGGTTTGAGGCCAGCTTCAGCAACTTAGTGAGGCCCTCCACAACTTAGTAAGACCCTGTTTCAAAATAATAAATAGATAAATAGGGCTGGGGGTGTAGCTCAGAGGTAGAATGTCCTTGGGTTAAATCCCCAATACCATCATAAAAAACAAAACAAAAAATATATACATAAAGGGCTCAAATCTTAAGGTTTCATGAATTTTTACCTATTGCATATCCATATATATACCACTAAACTCAATACATAGCACATTTCTAGTATAATACATTATCCCAGAAGGATTCTCATCTCCCTTCACAATCACAAGGGAACCACTATCCAGACTTCTATACCATAGATTAGTTTCCCTGCTTATTTTTTAACTTCATATAAATGTAATCATACTATATATATATATATATATATATATATATAAATTTGAAAAGTCAGACACCAAATTATTTATAATATATACATAGTATATGCATATATGTGTGTATATACTATGTTCACATGTATATTATGGTATCTGAACATTTACATTCAAAGTTCACTATAACATTTGATATCCACCCATGTTGTTGCATGGAACAGTGAGCCATTCTTTTTCATTGCTATATAGTACAGGTATACCAAGGTTGAACACACCACAATCCACATATTCATTTTATGTTGATACATATTTGGGCTGTTTTTCCAGTTTTTAGATATTGTGAATAACAGCACTGTAAGCATGCTCATATTTGTCTTTGCTATTGGTGCATGGTGAACATATGGACTTATTTCTCTCTGCTATGTACCCAGGACTGGAATTATTGACACATGGTGTAGAAAAATGTTCAGTTTTAGCAGATACAACTTTGCCATTGCACTTTATATCTTCACAGATATGTATGTACATGACTGCCCTCTGCTCTATGTTCTTAGTGGATTGACCAGTTTATCATTATATAATGTCCCTCTCCATGTCTAATAACTGTCTTTGTTCTGAAGTCTGCATTATCTGGTATTACTATAGCCACTCCAGTTTTCTTTTGATTAATGTATGCATGATATTTTTTCCATACTTTTACTTTCAACCCACCTGGAGAATTATATTTAAAAATGGGTGTCTTATAGACAGCATACAGTTGGGTTGTGTTTTTAACTCAATCTCCATCTTTTCCTTGTTTCACTAAGACCATTTATATGAATGTGTTTGATACACTAGGGTGTAAGTCTTCTTATAGTTTATCTTAACACTTATTAGAATCCTATTTTAATTTACCTATAACATTTTGAGTGTATTTAGTTATATAATTTTAATGGCCGCTCTAAATATCACATCATATATTGATAATTCATCACAGTCTACTGATGTCATGGTTTTACAAGTTTGAGTAGAATACACAAACCAGTCTTCCCTTTATATCATTTTGTTTCCCCACTTACAGTTGTCTTGAATATTTACTCTACATACATTAGAACCACATCAGTGTTATAAAATTTCCTTCAACTATCAAATATTATTTAGAAAACTCAAGAGAAGGAAAATCTGTTTTTACTCACATTTTGCTTATTCTTTCATCTTCTTTTCTCCTTGCTGATGTTCTAAAATTCCTTCTTTTTTCATCTCATTTCTGTTAAAGATCTTCCTTTATCTATTCGTTTAGGGTATGCCTGCTAATGACAAATTATTTTCATTTATCTTCTTCTGAGAATGTCCTGACTTTCTCTTCATCCTTGAAGGATAGCTTCATTGGGTATAGGACATTGTGTTCACAGTTCTCTTCTTTCAGCACTTGGAAAAAAAAAAATGAGCCACTTCTTTCTTGCCTTCATGGATTCTGATGAGAAATCTACTGTCATTCAAGTTGTTCCTCCCCTGTAAGGTGTTTTTCTTTTTGCTGCTTTTTCTTATTTTCTTTAGTTTTCAGAAACTTAATTATGATACTTCTTTTTTTTTTGGTACTGGGGGTTGAACCCAGGGGCATTTTACTTCTGAGCTAAAACCCCAGCCCTATTTTTAATTCTTTATTTTGAAACAGGGTCTCACTAAGTTGTGGAGGGCCTCACTAAGTAGCTGAGGCTGGCCACGAACCTGGATCCTCCTGTCTCAGCCTCCCAAGTACTGGGATTACAAGTGTGCACCACCATGCCCGGCTTGATGCTTCTTGGTGTGGATTTCTTTGGCTTTCTTGTCTTCTTGAGTCCATAGCTAATATCTCTTGCCAAATGGGGAAAGTTTTCAGCCACTATTTGAGTAGGGTTTTTTTTTTTCACTGTCTTCTTTCTCCTCTCATTCTGAGACTCCAATAATATAAATGTTTGATCTTTTGTTATAATCCCACAGGTCTCTGAGGCCCTGTTTAATGTTTTCAGCCTGTTTTCTCTCTGTGTTGTCCAGACTGGATAATTCCTATTGTGTGTCTTACAAGTCACTGGTTCTCTCCTCTGCTCCACTCTGCTGTTGAGCCAATCCATTGAGTTTGTATTTTAGTTCATATGTTTTTTATGTTTTTCAGTTCTAAATTTCTATATAATTCTTTTGTAGATCTTCTATTCCTTTGCTAAGACTTTATATTTCTCTCCTGAACCTTTTTTTTTTCATTTGTTTCAAAAATGTTCATAACTGTTCACTGAAGGATTTGACAGCTTCTTTAAAATCTTTTGTCACATAATTCTAGCATCTCTAGCATCTTGGTTTGGGAACCTGTTGGTTACCTTTTTTCATAAGTTTGAGATCTTTCTAATTATTGGTGTGATGAGTGATTTGGGGGTGAAACCTAGACATTCTCATGTTATATCCTGAGATTCTGGGTTTCGTTTAAACCTTGGATTGAGTTGGCTTTTTCTGACATTGCCTCAGTAGATTAAGGGCAGTGGTGGGGGGCTCCGCCTCATGACTGCTAGGTGGACACAGAAGCCCAGGCTTCCCCCTGGCTTCAGTTGACACCCATTGGGGCAGACTCCTTGATGCTCTTACTGGGCATCAGTGGGAGTTCCAGCTCCCCACATGGTCTCCTCTCTAGACACAGTTAGCACTTGTTGATGGTGAAAGCCCTGACTCTCCACTCAGGCTCTTCAGACAACACCCTAGCAGGAAGAAGGAGGGCACTATGTCACTGCCAGGTGAGGGCGGAAGCCCAGTCTCCACTGCCTCTGCCTAGGAAGGGTTGGGTGGACTTATTATTGGCCACTGGAGATGAAAGTCCCAGTTTCTTGGCCTTCTCTGACACATCTCGGCAGGGGAATTGATGCCTCATTATTTCCTTGGCAGAGGGAAAGTCTGGGCTCCATACCTGGCCCTTGCTAGCAGAGAGGGAAGGGGACCACAGTTTTTTCCGTGGTATATGGATGGAGCAGAGCAGTTATTGTTAAAAGTTGTCTGTCTTTTCTGGTGTTTTGGCTAGGAGAGCTTGTTTGAATTGAAGATTTTTTGGTCTGTGCCTGTCAGCATTTCTAGATCACCAACTTCGTCAGCCCCACGTTTGGAATATTGGAGGCAAAAAGAAAACCCAGGGAGCGTACCACCTTGTCTTCCTAAGGTTCTCAGGACCCTAGCTTATCTACATTCTTCTCTCTACTTTTTGAGTCTTCTAATGTTTTATAGATAATGTCCAAGGTTTTTTATTGGACTTAACAATAAGAAAAAAGTACACCTAATTTCATCTTCCTGGAAGCAGAAATCCAATTCAGTTTTTAAGGATAGTTAAGATTTTTCCAGAGAGACAAGAACAAGTTACAGAACTAGCAACCCTCCTAAACCTCTCCCCCACCAGCCACAGGCACCAAGACTCTTTAAGCTGGCAGCTCAGCTAGAGCCCACCCATATCAAGGCAATATTAACATTAGGTAGAGGCTGGGGTTTGCTTTACTCTCCTAGGACTCAAAGCTACATGCTTGGGGAAATATGCACAATTCCATGTCCATCAAGTACAAGCCCAGCCCATACTAGCCACTGCCAGGGGTGCCCTTTGCATGGACTTTAGCTTCTACCTATTGCCCTGGGCTTTCACTCCTGCCCAGCCTTTGCCAGCATCTCCTTTTGGGGGCAGGCCTTTGTCCTCAGAACCCCAATCACTGGGATTTTTTCCTAAACTAATGGGAAAGCCTGACTCTATGTACAAATTTGATCTCAGTCTCTTACAGCTGCATCCCACCCACCGAACATCAGGGACACTTGGACAACAGTGTCGAACACAGCACACAAGGCTCATCTTTCCCCCACTGGAAGTCCATCCCAGCCTCTCCTAGATTCCTCTACTTCAGACAACCTCCTTCTCACAGCCTGTAAGATCTTGAACAAGTCACTTCTCTGAGCCTCAGTATCTTGATCTGTAAATTGGAAGCAACGTACTTCCCTCATACAGCTATTAGGATGATTCATTGGTGGAACATATATGCAGCCCCTCAACAGTAAATATATGGAGATTAAAATGCTTGCCTTCACGAATAACCAGGATATGCAAATTAATGAATCAATGCAATATCAGCCTAGCCAAAAAACAGATTGTTGCTGGTAATAGTTATTAGGAAAAGGCACTCTCATGCATTGTGGTAGAAATATATGATGGTAAAGTTTTTAAATGAAAATTTGATAGTATCTACTGGAAAATGTACATATGTGCCCATTGATCCAGTGATTTTAATTACAGGAATCTATCCTTAAAATAAATAAATAATTATGCACGTGCAAAAAAAAAAGAGCTGAATGTTCAAGGATGCTGATTGCAGCATTGTTCATAATAGTAAAAAACAGAAACAATCTAAATGGCCATCAACAAGGAGAAGGCTAAATAGACTGTGTTCTATCCATCTGATGGAGAAGCTATGCAGCAATTAAAGGAAGAAGGCCAACTCTTCACATGACCGTGAATATATGACCAAGACCTTTTGAAAGAGAAAAAAAGCAAGCTGGAGAATGATGGGCATAGTATGATACTATCTAAACACAAAATGGTACTATACTTTCCATATTGTTCTATGTCTATAGTGAATGTTTATAGAAAAGCTTAAAGGGATAAATACTAAACAGAGTTGGGCCAGAGGTTGGGCTAAGGAGCCTGAAATTAGGATGGGAGGCCAAAAGTTGAACCTAACCCATACTGTTTCATTTTTACAAGGAAAGATTCTTTATGCATTAATAGTGTAATTCAAATGAATAAATAGCACCAGTCTTGGTTTTTTTAGGTTGACAAATATAACACAGTAACATAAGATATTAACAATTAGGAAAGACTGGGTGACAAGTGTACAGAAACTCTGTATTCTCTTTGCAACTTTTCTATAAATCTAAAATTGTTCTAAAATAAGTCTACTTTAAAAAGTGAGGGAAAATAACTGAAATATAAAAAAGAAGGCATATATTACATGATATGTATATTATATATTACTATGTAGACACAAAATATAAATCAATAAAATAATATTCTGTCATGGAATGATCCCAAGACATATAATCAAGAGAAAAGAAAATTAAGTCTCAGAATAACGTAGGCATTGCAATACCAATTATGTACAAAAGAAAATAGAGCCCACATTCTGGCAACTATAAAATGAATAGAAAAGATGTGAGTTCATATCCTAAACCAGGCAAACTTCCATAAAGGCTCAGATAGAATATATGTTCCGCTCTGTGGGCCACCTGGTCTTTGTCACAACTATTCAACTCTACAAGCACTTGTAGCATGGAATTAGCCAGAGATAATATGCAACTGAAAGGTTGTGGCTGTATTCCAATAAAGTTTTACTTACAAAAATAATCTGCAGGATAGATTTGGCCCATGGGCCATAGTTTTCCACCCTGTTAGAGTAAGGAGTGCATTATTTGATGCTAATTTTAAAAAAAAAGGTGTTATGTATTATTTGTATAAAAATAGCATTAATAAACAGAGTGTCCTAATGCAGTGCCTGGTATAAAGCAGGATACATTTTGCTTCCCATCCCCTTCATCCACCACTATCCTGCAACTGAAGTCCCAGCACACCTGCAAGGTTAATCTGCCAAGTTGTTACAATTACTGTTCCATGCAACCCAGGGTGCCGTTCCATTTTGAGATTATGAACCAGCTGCCCGGGGAGGGAAACACAAATACAGCAGGTGCCACGGCTTGGCACTGAAATGAGTTCTGACTCCCTTATCTGCTTTCCCCTTCCGCCAAGACTTCCCAAGAGGCCTAGCCAGACACAGGAATCTTCCAGCAATCTCTGGGCCTTCTCAAGGAGAACCACTGAGAAGTATGCTAATTGGCAACCAGGCTGAGTGACAGTTATGTTCAGGAATGATTTGCAAATAGCATTCTCCTGGAGCTTATTAGGGGACTCATTAACAGTACAACAGTACATTACTTTCTGAAATTCTGATCTAAGCAGAAAATTAAAATTATTTGCTAAATGACCTAATAAAATTGAATAAAATGTGCTGAGAAAATAGAAACCGCACTAGATCATCCTGCAAACTTTGGCTAAAAATGATCTCATTCCTGTCACCGAGAGGCAGCACTGTGCTGTTTGTGCAGCTTTGGATGGGCCTGGTCCCTGACTAGGAGCTTCAACAATCCCGCCCGCAGAATGGCTCAGTAGGCAAGGAGGGCTAATCTCCAAGCCAGCCTGGGGCTGAGAAATGGAGCCCACATTCCGGCTAAAAGTCCAGCACCACCTGAATCTCCCTCACACACAATCCTTGAAACCACACAGTTCAGGCCTCCCCCATCCTCCATTTCAACCACTTTCTAACTAATCTCCAGACCACTCACTCCAACACGGTCTTCACAATTTCTACCAAAACACCCCATCCAAAATGCAAGTCTAATTTCATCACACTACTTAGAAAACATTCTGGAGCATCCCATTGCTCAAAGATCCAAACTCCATAGCAGCGATTCTCAAAGTCTCAAAGCGTGGTCCCTAGACCAGCCACATCACCGGAGCACTTGTTAGAAGTACAAGTTTTCAGAACCATCCAAACTACTAAATCAGAAACTCTCAGGATGGGGCCCAGCAATCTGAGCTTTTGCAGCCTCTGTGGTGATTCCCATGCATGCTCATAGTTAAGAGCCACTGCTCTCTGGCATGGCATAAAAGAAATTTTACAGTGTGGCCTCGAGTTGCCTGATCTCTGTCACTCACTCCTGCCCACCCCACTGTCATACTCAACCACACAGCTTTTCGATGCATTCAAAACAGACTGAAGGTTTGCGCCTGCTATTCCCTCTGCTGAGAAGGTCCCTCTTTTACTTGGTAAGCACCAGATTCTTAACATCCACTTATTTTCCCATCTGAAGGGGGCCTACCTTGTTTATATCAGTCTCAAAGTTAGCTCTTCAGCTGGCCTGAAGAACTTCTTTTCCCGAGAGCCCTGGGGAGGTAATTTTCTTCCTCATCAGTCTTCACTTAGCTTTCTGTGTTTGCCTTAATGTCTATTTAGACTGGCTGCCTTTTTCAACAGAGGAACTGGGGCCAAGACGACATCTTCTCAGGACCTCGCACTGAACCTGGTGGGAGTTCATGCTTAGAAAACACTTGCATTAAAAAAAAATCTTATCATCTCAAGTGTATGGGAAAAGTCTCTAAAAATCAGTGCAATTCACAGACACATTTGGTTTCATATGTTCCCAAAGAGAAAAAGATATTTAAACCTGCAAGCCCCCGCCTTCTCCACCACCACCACCCTCCCCCTTTGGAATGGGGACTGTTTGACTCCATGCACTGCATACAAATGATCAGGCTCAGATGTGTTTTTAGCATAAGCTAACAGTTCACTTAGCTGGAAAAGATGTGGGTACAGAGGTGTTGCCAACCAACCTAGGCAGAGTTTTCAGCAGCTTGCAGAGGCCCAGATGTTCAGCAGCCATCCCTTCTGGGCATGTGAGGCCCAGGTGATATATTTATCAACATAGGACACATCTGAACTGGCTCAGCTTAGCAAGAATAAAAATCAACTCTACCAGGCAGCATCTACACCCTCTCAACTCATTTTATCTCCTGGAGAACGTGTGTGGGACATGAACCCTAAACCTTTCAATTGGTACCAGCCACAGACTCTCAACGGTAGGACCCCAACAGATGACCTGGGAGAGGCGGTGGGCCCCTAAAAACCATAATTTTAGAGCTGAGAAAGAGACCTTTAAAGTCACGTAGGCAAACTTGTAGCGGAAAGCTCCCAGGCAGCATCCTCGCTGAGCCATTGACCCATCTCAGGGGAGTCAATGCGCACCACCTTCCCAAAAGTTAACTCAGAGCTTGGCATTGTGTCCTCATGGTCCTGGAGTGTCACATTCTTGGCGCTATGAAAAGAAACCTTAAATGCCATTTAACTCGGTGGCTATGGACCTGGAGATCCCTGAGCACGTTGTCATTATTTCAAAGAGAACAAAGAAAATCAGGTGTTTGCCAAAAATCAAGCTAACCAGGCTATTATTCAAATATACACTGTATGCCAGGGGGAAAAATAATCTCTCAGAACACAATGCCCACAAAAAGGAAGGTTGATTGGAAGAGGCCCATGTATTGAAAAAAAATGGATATCTATGACTAAACATCTTTTTTCTTTTTTTTTTTTTTTTGCAGTGCTGGGGATTGAACCCAGGGGCATTCTACCTCTAAGCTATACCCCCAGCCCTATTTTTTATTCCTTATTCTGAAACAGGGTCTCACTAAGTTGCGGAGGGCCTCACTATGTAGCTGAGGCTGGCCGTGAGCCTGCAATCCTCCTGTCTCAGCCTCCCAAGTACTGGGATTATAAGCGTGTGCCACCACGCCTGGCTAAACTTGTCTTTTTAGAGATGAAGAAGCAGGGCTCAGAGAGGGTAGGTGAGGTGTCCACAGACTCACAGCTAAAGGAGCAGCAAATACAAGAACTCAGGTCTCTTATCTTCTAACCTAGTGCTTTCTTAGCAACATACCAGCTATCACTCATAAAATTAGAGGAGTGTATGGGAAATAGAGCTCTGTGATAAAGTGCTTGCCTGGCACATCCACCACCAAAACAAAAAAAAAAAAATAGAAGAGTGTGGTCCCTGGATTAACACCATCAGTATTCCCTAGGAACTTGTTAGAAATGCAAATTTGGAAGTCCATCCCAGGTTTGCTGAATCAGAAACTTGAATTGTGGCCCAATAGTTTGTATTTTAACAAGTTCTTTAGGTGACACACTGAAGAGCTTCCAAACAACTGCCACAGGGAAAGAATACCTTTGCCACCTGGTGTTTTTCAGTTCAGGATGAAGGGTGCACCTTCTGGTGGCATTAGGTGAACATGTCAGAGACTGTACTTTGCAAGCCAGAAGCCATCTTGGAAGTTTAGTCCAAATTGCCTCCTTTGTATAGAAGTTCCCTCTATTGCACTGAGATGGTTAACATTATATGTCAACTCAGCTGGGCCACAGAAACCAGGGATTTGGCCAAACACCAGTCTGGATGTTGTCGTGAGGGTATTTTTTAAATGAGATTAACATTCAAATCAGTAGACATTGAGTTGAGCAGATTAGCCTCATGGGTTGGCCTCATAGGGAGTTTCCCCATGATCAGTTGACAGAGGAAAAATAAACAATCCTGTTTAATGGATGATTCCGCAAGATATACAGACATTACCTGGAATGGGATGGCTACAGCAATACAGTTCCATTCTGGTACATCCCTGAAGGACATTGGTAAAGGAAAGTTCACTCAGTAGACAGAACTTCAAGCAGTGCACTTGGTTGCTTATTTTATTTTGGAAGGAGAAATGGCCAGACGTCCAGTTAATGACCAGTTCATGGAAGTGGCCATCCTCAGTGCTGCCTCCTTTCTCAGAAGGTCCTTTCCTCATCAAAGCAAGAACACTAGCAGCTGTCTCCAAGTAGCAGCACAGAAGTCCAATCACTTAATCAGTTCCCAAAGACCTGGGACTAGTTCTCATCGTCTAGCTTAGTCCACATGTTCACACATGAATGAATCACGATGGCCAGGAAAAATGTAATGCTTTAATTAGCTAGACCAATATCAGGTGTCCTAGCCCAGCTCAGGGAGTGGGCGGAGCCTCAGTTAAATGAAGGGAAGAAGAGGGATGCTGTTAGCTGTGGAAGAGGGAATGAGCACTGTAAAAACAAACAAAAGAATTATTTCAACAAAAGGAATTCCTGCAAACATAGTGAAATGTCTCCTCCCACCTGCTTAAGCTCTTTCTATTTAGAAAGTCTACTCTGCACTGAATTATTAAGGTGTGAATTATTAATTGTTAAGAATGAGCCAGAAAGGGAAGGTCTTAGACAGTGGGACATCCCAACCAGCACAAATTTGTTATCCACAGAACTTATCTGAAGTGCCAGGTTTATTCTGTTCTCTTCACAGAGATGGGCTAGGACTTATCCTTTATCCCAGGAGGAAGGCCTAGCCTTTCAGACTCTTTCCCACTCATTTTTCCCATGTGCATAATCACTCTTTGAAACTTCAATTATGGGGGGGTGCTGGGGATTGAACCCAGGGGCATTCTACCTCCAAATTACACACCTAGCCTTTTTCTTTATCTTTTTGTTTTGAAACAGGGTCTCACTAGGTTCCTGAGAATCTCACTATGTTGCTGAAGCTGTCCTCAAACTACGATCCTCCTGTCTCAGCCTCCCAAGTACTGGGATTACAGGTGTGCACCACCACACCTGACTTCTCGGATATTCGTTAAAGCTCATTGATGGTACCTGTTCCCTGATGTTCAACATTGTTTGGTTCAGTTACGTCTCTAGCACAGGCCTGTCTTTCATGGGACTTGCCAGTGTTGTGCCTATGTAGCTCAAACAGTATACTTGCCAGTATTGTGTGTGTACAGCCTAAAATACATTTTACAAAAAAAAAAACTCTGTCCTACCCCAACACCAATTACTCATCTCTAGTTACCATATATTTAAAAAGTAATTCACAACTTAGAACACTTAAAACCATACAATTCTTAGTGTCATGAACACATTTTTACTAGCTTTCAACTATAAACAGCCACGCTTAATCTTAGAATTTCTTTTGGGATTCATTCTTAGGCTTTAAAAAAACATTCTTGGCATACTTGAGCTCTGGGTCTAGCATTTCAGAGCTTCGAACAGATTGACAACTAAAGCCCTTACAGATACTTCTATTTAATCTTTACTTTTGCTAAAATCAGGAGATTTGTAAATTCCTACTTAAAATATAGACAAGAGAAAGCCTTGGGTACCTTCTGATTACTTCTTCTCAGCTCCCTTGCCTGATATTTTCTTTGGACAAATTTAGAGAAGAGGAAACAAAGACGAATGGGCCATATTCATTCATTCATTCATTCATTCATCCATCCATTCAACAAGGTTTTTATTTTAGTGGCCATTGTGTAACAGGCACTGTGAGTATATTATAGTGAGTGAAAATATTCTCTCTTCATAGTGAGTGAAAAGATTCTATCTTCATGAGACTTACGGTCTCGTATAAGGAACATCAAACTACAGTGATAGGCAACTCTAGCCCAACACCTATTCTTTACACCCCACAAGCTAACAATGGTATATACAGTTCTAAATTGTTAAAAAATATCAAAAGAAGAATATTTTGGGACACATGGAAATTATATGAAATTCACATTGCAGTGTCCATGAATAAAGTTTTATTGGAACACAGCCATGCCTGTTCATTTGCATAGCAGAGTTGAGTAGTTGCAACAGAGACCATATGGATCACAAAGACTAAAATGTTTACTGCCTGGACCTTGACAGGAAAGGTTTGCCAACCCCTGGAATGGTAGTAAATGAGGGGAGTGGGTGAAAGGGGCATGGCGGCCTCCTCGTGGAATGGAATCAGTCTCCCAACCAACAGATGGAGAGGTCAGCCACTGCCCTCATTTTCTAGCCCAGACTTTTGCCGGCTGCTGCTTCACAGTGTTAACCTGACTTTACTATCTAAAAGCCACTCCCGGGTGGCTCATTTACTAATCCACTATTGACTTCCACTTCCTTCTCCGCCCATCCAAATCCCTTTGACCTTCCAGACCTAACTAGGCACCAAGTATGTCTAGAGATATTTGATCAGGATCTTAGCAACCTGGGGCACTTTCAACAATTCCAGAGGGTACTGTTCCCATGGATCCCAGCTCACAGTGTCTTCTTCCATCTCTGAAGTCCTATGACATTGGTAATGATGCCATTTAGTACGTAATTGCTAAGTGTTTCCTGCCTTATCTTCTTAAGAGGGTGAGTTCTGGCAACTGTGCCTTACCTATCACTATAGCTTTCGAAAAGGACTAGATGCACAATTTCTTGCTTTATTAGTTGTATGTATGAGCAAGAATGATGTCTAGAGGCAGGTTCCATTCTAGAGATAGAAGAATTCAATCCACACTCTACTCGTGCCACCTAAGAACTGTTCAAGATTCTCTCAGCCTGTTTTCCACAGCTCTGACAGGGAGGTGATGGCTCCTCCACCTGGAGGACTAGTCAAAACACAGATTGTTTTAGCTATACACCCAGAGATTCTGATTCAGTTGTCTAGATGAAGGCCTGAGAATTTGCATTTGTTTCTTACAATAATGTAGCAACGGATACATTGTGATTTCTCTGTAAAGAAATGATGATGGTGATGATGCTGATGATAGGGTGATATAATGTTTTTAGAACTTAAATTTCATACCACATGTAAGCTTTTCTATCAAATTAACTTCAAATTCATTCAGACATCAGGAAGATGGGATGCTTTCTGCATAACCAAATGAAAAAAAAAACTGATGCACTTAATTCTGTCACACAAGTCAGCAACAATTTTACTAGCAGAAAATATGACTATATTAGATGCATGCAGGCTTCTGCATCTCAAAATATACCAATACATAAAACACTCCTTTAAAAAATCACATTTTTAAGTTTCTCATTAATATTTAGTTTTCATTCATTTTGGGCTCAGTTTAAAGAAAATTTATGGGAGAAGAAGTTAAAATTGAAAAAGTTTTATTCTGAGATCGTGATATTATTGATGAATTAAGAAAAGGCCATTGTGACGTGATTATAGTGTTCCCTGAGGGCATAGTTTGAGACCCACGGGTGCAGCACAGCTGTGCCAAGTCAGTGTTGCAGGCTGAGCTGTGTGAGACGTGGAATCTTGGTAAGGCCACCAGCATTGGTTTGATCCGCTACAATGCAGAATGAGAAACACAAAAGAGAATGGATTCTGGGGGACATACGACATATACGTAACTCACAGGGACTAGATGCCATTTTATTAATTTCCACTGAGAAATCCAACTGCCAGGATACTGCCTATTCCTTGTGATTTCTCTACAACTTTCTTAAGTCTGTTTTGTATTGCTATAACAGAATGCCCGAGACTGGGTACTTTATCAGGAAAAGAGCTTTACTTAGCACCCAGTTTTGGAGGATGCCAGTCAAGATCAGGCAGTCCCAAGAGGCTGGCCTCTGTTGAGGACCTTTTGACATGTGTCACAACATGGCAGGTGATATCACACAGAGGTAGTGTGTATGAGAGATCACATGGCAAGAGAGGAAGCAAGTGGGTGAGCCAAGGAGCCAAACTTGCAGTGAGCAGTCCAGTCCTGCAAGAAAGGCATTAATCCCCTCTTAAAGAACTACTCATCTCAGCCGGTTATGGTGGCGCACGCTTGTATTCCCAGTACTTGGGAGGCTGCGACAGGAGGATCGCAGGTTCGCAGCCAGCCTCAGCTACTTAGTGAGGCCCTCCACAACTTAGTGAGACCCTGTTTCAAAATAAAAGGATAAAAAATAGGTCTGGGGGTGTAGCTCAGAGGTAGAATGCTCCTGGGTTCGATCCCCAGAACCGCAAAAAAAAAAAAAAGGACTACTCATCTCTCTTAAAGGGCCCCACTGCTTCAATGCTATTATATTTGGGATCCAGTCTGCAGTTCATGAATCTTTAGAGGATAAACCATATCCAACACATAGCATCTTCCCACACCTTTGGAAAGAACTCCTTTCTTAAGCGCTCTTCAAATTACCCAGTTTGAGTGCACCAATGGTTTCCCAACAGGTCCTGACTAATGCGTAACATAGAAGTTCCCAAACTTTCTTCATTGACAGCATCTTTAATGCCTCCATAACTTTTTCATGGAGCACTAACATGATGAACATAAACACCTAACAATTATGTTTATTAAGTCATTAAGCCCAAACAATTTTATAAGTATTTATGTCCTAACATAACTAAGCTAATAGCTGATTTAAAAAATTAAGTACATAAATTGAAAGAAAAAACATTTTATAGCCGGGAGTGGTGGTGCATGCCTGTAATCCCAGTACTTGGGAGGCTAAGACAGGAGGATCTCAAGTTCAGGGTTAGCCTCAGCAACTTAACAAGCCCTTCCTCAACTTGGTGAGACCCTGATTCAAAATAAAAAATAAAATAGGACTGGGGGTGTAGCTTAGAGGTAGAATGCCCCTGAGTTTAATCCCTGGTACCACAAAAAAAAATTATGTCATTCTCAAATAACTATAATTACTTAGTAATGAGGTGTGTACCTGTTGGGTACTGCACAGCTTCTCAAATCTTGGAATCCAATTGGACACCACCATCCTCATTGCCCTTTCTACACTGATTTATACTCCACACTTGGTTTTTATCACAGCGAAGACCCAGCTTTGCAAAGATCTGGTGTCATCAAAATGAGTGTAACTTGATCTAATGTTGGAACTGAGAACTACCCAGAGATGGTAGTTAACCCAATGGCCAGGGGACATCATGTATTAAAGAGTTACTCCACAGCTAGCTGATCCCTTTATTGAATTTGACCCCTCATGATCTTCTTGCCTCTGACCTTAGCTCCCAACCCTGGGAGTAGCCCCCTACCCTCACTTGGGGCCAGTAAGCTGCCCTCCTCTATCTACAGAGAAGCCTGACATGGTTGCAGGAGTGCCCTTCTTCTATATGTCTCTGCCTCTCTATAAGAAAAGCCAAGCGACAATTTGGCCCTTGTATTCACTGTTCTGAACTTTATTTTTCTCTGGGTCTCTTATCTCCTCTGTTCAAAGCCAATGTCTATTACCACTCTGCAGCCAACATGGCCAGAGATGAAAGATTCTGTCATTATTTTCCCTACATAACAAATCACAAAGCTGCTTTATCCCATTCCTTGATTGCCTCTGTTTCAAGACTCATTGTTTCTAACTATCAGAGGCACATATGAATTTCCTCTTTATGCCTTTTCTCTTCCATTCCCTGCAAACACTTAGCCATTTATTCATTTTTATCAACACAAACATCGGTAACACTTCGGAATAATCAGCTCCGCTATGATAGCTCATTTATTATTCATTGCAATAACCTTCAACTCACTCCACATCAATAAAGTGGAGAGAGAACCAGCCCGTCCCTCCCATGTGTGTGCTGGGCCTGCACTCTCAGGACTGTCATGGGAGCCCTCTGCATACAGCGCAGCCCAGGTGCCCGGACCCTGCTTTGGAACCCAGCATGCACCCCTAGATACTTCTAGAGAGTTCTTAAAATCAATCAGACTATCTAGGGCTCATGGCAGATAAGTCTCCCCCAGAGACTCCATGCTGTTTCTATTAAGACATGACTGCAAAGAGAGGGGGCTCCTATATCAGCCTGAGCTTGAAGCCCCAGCTGTGCTGTTCACTAGTAGGTGACTAAACCCAGGGACTCATGCATGCTAGGCAAGCTCTCTACCACTGAGCTACACCCCCCAGCCCATTTTATTTTTATTTTTATTTTATTGAGACAGGGTCTCACTAAGTTGCTCAGGCTGGCCTCAAACTTGCAATCCTCTTGCGTCAGCCTCCCGAGTAACTTGGATTACAAGTATCCAGCACTGTGCCCAGCTGATTCAACCTCATTAAGCCTCAGTTTCTCCATCTGCAAAATGAGACCATTACTGCCTATCTCCAAGGCTTGTTATACAAGGAGTAAGTGAACTATGTGAACTACAAAATGCTGGCACATAGTAGGGGCATTACTGTGAGTAGAGGCCAGGAGTCTACCCACACAGGGAAGCTCAGCTTCAGGCTTTGTAGTAACAGCTCAAGGCAGCAGAGAACGCAACACATGAACTTTCAAGCCAGACAGTGGGTTTATTGGGACTGTTTCTCACTTCCTATGTCAGTGTCCTTGTACAAGCAATTTAATCCCCACTAAGCCTCTATAAAAGGAGGTATGTTAGTCAGCTTTTCATCACTGTGACCAAAATACCATAAACATAAACAACTTAAAAGAAGAAAGGTTTAAGCCAGGTGTGGTGGCGCACGCTTGTAATCTCAGTACTTGGGAGGCTGAGACAGGAGGATCTGGGTTCACGGCCAGCCTCAGCTACTTAGTGAGGCCCTCTGCAACTTAGTGAGACCCTGTTTCAAAACAAAGAATAAAAATAGGGCCGGGGGTGTAGCTCAGAGGTACAATGCTCCTGGGTTCAATCCCCAGTACCACACAAAAAAAGAAGAAGAAAGATTTATTTTGGCTCACGGTTCAGAGGTTCAGTCCATGGTCGGCCAACTCCACTGCTTTGGGCCAGAGCTGAGGCAGAACCTCAAAGCAGAAGGATGTGGTAGAAGAAAGCTGTTCAGCTCATGGCAGCCAGGAAGCGGAGAGAGAACAATGGGGGGAAGAGACCAGGCACAAGAAATACCCTTCCAGGGAACACTCCCAGTGACCTATTTCCTCCAACTGCCACCTCCTATAGTTTCCATCACCTCCCAATAGTACACTTGAATTATTACTCCATCAAATGGATTAATCCACCTATAAGGTTAGAGCCCTAAAGAGCCAATCATTTCCTAAAAGCCCCACCTCTGAACACTGCTGCACTGCCAACCAAGCCTTCAACACATCCACTTTTGCAAGACATTCAGTCCACCTTAAATGCCTCATCTAACCTTAATAATCTCTTTAAAGACCCTACCTCCAAATATATGGTCAACCTGTAGGTACTAAGGTTAGGACTTCAATATATGAATTGCAAGGGGACAAAATTCAGCCAGAAAACCAGGCAAAGCACTTCAAAGTGAGGAGTCCCAGAGAACTCTGCAGAACCTGAGAGATGCTGGTGTGCCCGATCTGTTGCACGAATGCACCACATGTTTATCATGCCTCTGGGAGAGGCCCTTCCTGTCAAAATCCCTATCTTGCCTCTCACACAGTCTGCACTCACATCAGGAACAGCAGGAGAAATGCCTGAAAAGCACCACACAGAAGGACGTGAGGACAACTGTCATCCCCTGCCTGGTGTGACACCACCCAGGTTCCTCAGTGCAGCACCCGCTGCCCACCACGGGCAGAGGGCACTCCAGGGAGCAGCACCAGTGGGACCCTGGTGGCCTGAATAAAGAAGGAATCTCTGAGGGGCAGGGCAGGCTATAACCATGGCCACCCCTGCAGGGGAGGCGGAGTAACAAAGCTGTCCCCAGTGTGGAGGGGTGGGCCAGACAGATCTTGCAGAACTGGGCCTCTCAGGCCGGTGATGATGCTCCCAAGCTCCTCAGTGGGGGGCTAAGAAGTTGGACATAATTATAGCGGTGATTATAATTATGATGACCTTTGGACAGAGAGCTGGGAAAGGATTTTATAATAAGGTGTTGATGAGGCTGAATAAGGTGTGAAAGGCTCAGAGAGAGCCTTGAAGTAGCCCGGGTGTGTGTGTGCATGTGTGTGTGTGCGTGCGGGGGAGGCAGGAGTGCGGGTGTGTGTCTGGGACACAGACCTGCTTTTTGCCCAAGGACATTCCTCCTGTAGAGTCAGCTTTTCAAAGAACAGAGACAGGAGCTCACCCAAGACACAGCCCGAGCCACGGGGCCCTCCCTGACAGGAAACAGGAGGCTAGGCCTGGTTAGACCTGCTGGGGCTGTCAGCCTCGCGGCAGGGCTCAGGCCAGCTAAACTGAAGGAGAAGAAGACAAACACTGCTAATGAACTTCGCATGCAACAAGCCCTATTGGGCTTTAACACACTCCAGTTCAGTTTGCTCCTCGTAGCAATTTATGACATAGTTATGAGCCCATTTTCCAGGTAGGAAATGGAAGCACAAAGAGGTTAAGTTACTTGCCCAAAGCTATACGGCTAGCAGGAAGCCATGCTGGGATTTGAACCCAGCAGCATAGTTTAAAGATTCGGTCTTAGCATAGGTTACCTTCCCAGACTAAGAAACAAGAATGAGTTGAGAATCAAAGTATACGGGGGTCAGGAAGCCAAGTACCAGATCCTGTGCTCTGCGAGAGGTCCATAAGGCCACCGGGGCCACAATGAGGGGCTTGGGGCAGGACATCAAATTTCCAGGGGCTGGGGAGGGTGAGAGGGAGTGATACCAGATAGATCGGAGTGAGGGCCACTCTATCCCCCCCTTTGGTCTACTCTGAGGGCAGGACTGCTGTTCACAGCCCTGCGGCTGTGCACTGCTCAACTCCAGGAGTGGCCTTCACATTACAATTTATGTTGTGCCAGTCAACCCTGCTCAAAAGAAGAAAGGAGAGTTCTTTATGATGCACAGGGTAGAGAGGACTCCAGGAAAGGCCTGATACCTTTGCATCAGGAGGCTATTTTTCCTGTTATACTTCTGGACAAAAAGCAGAGATATTATGGGTTTAAGCAACATTCTCAAACTTTGTATAAAAATGAATCCATCCATTCACTCAACGCCTTTATTGAGCACCTACTATGTGTCAAGATATAATAGAGACCTAAACAGCATCATTCTTGTCTTCATGTAGCAAGTGAGTGTGACATCAGACAACCACACAGACACATGTAGTAGTATAAGAGTAGTTAAGGGCAGGGATGGTGAGTTACACAGTAGAATGAGAGACTAGAGGAGGGAGCGCTGACATTGTCAGGGAAGTTGGGGATGGCTTCTCTAATCATCAACACTTAAACCAAGGTCTAAGGAATGAAGGGGTCAGGGGAGAAAGAGACCACCAGGAAGCAGAAGAGCATGCTCAAAGACTCCATGACCAGGTGGACTATATTAGTCAGCTAGTGCTGTGTAACAAGCCACCCAAATAGCCCGTGAAAAGCATAGGCATCTATGTCACTCACAACTCTGTGGTCAGTTGGGCTTGTTCAGGTGTCTGCCGTCAGCTGCGAGTCATGGAGGTGACTCTGCTGACCTCCAGAGAGCATGAGGTCAGCTGGCTATGATCCGTCTGGAGTAACCTCAGCTGGGACAACTGGACTCTCCCCATACAGTCCTTCGCCCTCCAACAGGCTGGCCCAGGACCCAGCAGGGCCAGGATTAGAGTGAGGCAAGAGAGGTAAGACTTACAAAGACAGAGTTAGACCCTAGCTTTATTTAAAATTTTAATATTATGCTGATATGCACCCTAGCTGCAGTCCTGAAACATGGGCAGTGCCCAGTTCCTATAAGGACAAAGCATCTCTACCCAGATAGACCAAGAACTTCCCAGGGGAAGAAATGGACATGTGGACAAGGCAGGGCTCAGCACTCCAGGCAATGGGAACAACATGCACAAACACTCGGAGATATGAAAGAGCTGAGTCATAAATGTGGGGTCAACAGGAACTGAGGGGTTGAGTTTTGAAGCAGGTGATAGAATCCAATTACCCAAGGCTTCAAGAGCTCAGCCTCTGTCCTGTGGGTGACAAAATTTTCAGGATTTGAAGCAGGAGAAATACATCACTGTTGAACCTAACAATGATTTAGTAACCACTATGTGCCAGGGGGGGTTATGGCAACAACCCTATGAGGTAGGTCCATCTAGCAGATGAAGAAACTGAGGCACAGAGGGAGTAAACAGTTTGCCCAAGTTCCCACAGTTAATAAGTGTCAGATGCAAGATTAAAACCCAGGTAGCCTGTCTCTGGAGTCCCCATTCTTAACCACTACACTTAGCTACTTCTTTCCCACTCACATTTCAGAGATGTTGATTTGGCCAAATTATAGAGGAATAGAAAAGCAGAAATGGGGGAATGCAGAGAATGCAGGAGGGGACTGGTAAAGAGGCTGTTCTGAGCCGGGCGTGGTGGCGCACGCTTGTAATCCCAGTACTTTGGGAGGCGGAGACCGGAGGATCCGGGTTCACGGCCAGC